>OLKM01001183.1:90000-163441 GCA_900291075.1 Melanogrammus aeglefinus | reverse complement strand
TTCTGGAAGGAGATTTACTCACCAATATCCCTATGTGTGTTAGCGTGGGTGAGAATGACTCAGACTAGCGGCTGGAACGGAGGTGGGACAGGGGCGGAAGCGCTGCCGGAGACCAGAATCAGCTGCAACTCCAAGAGCGACCCAAACCATGGACCTTACAACGAGTAACGAGGGCCCCGGGGTAGGGTTGCCCCGCGATGTCGGACATTTTCAACGGAGCTAATACTCGTGATCACACCCCGTATTGCCCACCCAACACCCCAGAGTGTAACACCTCTTGAACTAGGTCAACCGCATCATTTTCGTAACTGCTCCTCACACCGGTGACAGAGCGCTTAATAACCTCAATTAATAATAGTACTATTGTTGATAATATCCCGCCAACACCAAAGCTTTGTGGCTCGGATCGGCAAGGCAGAGGAAGCTATTCGTAGGGAGTTGGGCTTCAGGAGGTTTCCTTACCCGGCGTATTGTACTGGTTCAAGGTCTGGTGCCGTTCCAATGGTTTATTACGCGAGATATACCATATTCTTCTATAACCTTACTTATTCTATGTTATTATGCTTATTTTCTTAATTTCTAATATCCACTGATTAATTTTATGGAATTCTTTTTTTATTACTCGGAAAAAAAAAAACAAAATCGGATGTTTTTGCTGGTGTGAACAGAGTATAGTGTGTCTCTCAACTACAGGTAAGACCGGTAATACTGTATATCGGGCAACCCTACCGGGTAAGAGTCCTGGCTGATGGAACAAAAGGCATGTCTCCATGGATGGGAACATCACCTTTTCTGAAGTGATATTATTCAGGGTCGAACAGTCTAAAGTCAGAGGGTCGAGTCATTTATGAGGAAACTGTTCCCCCAATGGTAAGAAGTGATGGTTGAAGGACTGTGAGATGCGGTGTGTTGAACGGTTTCAGTGATGGTGGGTGGATGTGATGTCTCAGCGTGTGTGGTGATGTGGTGTGTTTTGACCGGTTCAGTGATGTAGAGGAATGTGAATCCTCAGGTGTTGTGATGTGTGTGTGAACCAGTTTCTGATGTAGGGGCTGGTGCTCGGTGTGTCCACCAGTGCTGTGGAGGTGTGCGTCCGAATGAATGCGCTCTCCGTGCGGCTGGACCCCCGCGCGGGGGCATGGTGACTGGATCGAGGTGATGGCCCGTAGCTGCCCTCTGGATCGATGGACTCACTCTGCTGGAAGCAGTGGTATACACCGTTCCAGAAGAGGCAAGGCACTCCGGATCATGCCGGCTTCACAGCGGATCCCAGATCTGACAGTGTATCTGTTCATGTGGTCTGGGGGGTCTGTGAAAGTCACTGGCGCTGTGTCTTTTGTCGTGTGTTTTCCGTGTGTGTTTTGTGTGGTCTGGTTAGGAGTGTTTAATTACTGTGGATGTCGTCTATCCAGGTTGTGGTTTCATTCGTAAGATTTGTAATCTGTCAAAGTAAACGCAACCGTATGTCTGGGGCATGAGACAATGTTTGGACTACTAGAACGGACGGGGCGTCCAGGTTGGAATGGCTGGAACCCGCGACGGCACGGTGCCATCCACGTCTGGATCCATACCCTGGCTCCGCTGCTCGCGGCGTGGGCGCTCTACCGCCATTCCGCACACAATGGCAAACGCCTGCGCGCTGCACCAGCGACACCTCGCACGCTATCCTGCATGCCACTGGTGATCTGCTCCCGGCCATGGAGCTTTATGGTCAAGCACATCTCCCAATGCTGGTAGACAGGCAGCCTGGACTGGTGGGCGCCTGGAGGCGTTGGGGGGTCCACGTTGATGGATCTATGGGGGTCTAGAGCTGATGGTTCAACGGGGGGTTTTTCTAAACATCCAGATGATTTTTTGTTTTTTGAAAAAAGACACCCTGGGAAAAAAAGGCCCAGAAAGATAACGGGTCAAAGATCTTAGTATCGTGGTTCATATATCGTTAGCCTTCTAGATATCTTGCTGAGTCATGTATTTAAGGTTCATACTTGTATATTAGGTGTCATAAAGGCTAGGTAAAATAAATTAATTGGGCAGATGGGATTCTGGAATGTAGGAGCCTCTTGATTGGTTAAAGGAAACAGCCAATCAGCCATCAGGAGAGTAGAGATCGGTAGATATACATTAGAAGGAGACACTTGTGCGTACGATATGCAAATGTAGGATGTCAATCCTCATAAGGCATTGTTAACAGGGAAAACTTTATGTGGTTGTTGTTGAATAGAAGGGGTGCTGTCTGTGGCTGATTGGTGGTACATTGAGGTGGGGGAGTCAACGGTCCTAGGAGTAGGTGGCTTTGATGTGTGGTCACCTGCCCCCCTCAGCAGCCCTGTAGTGCTCGAAGGGACCCAATTGGTCATCAACCAGCACCAGCAACAGATGTTCCGCCCGTTCCACATGGGGTGATGGACTGGGAGAGCAATGCTGTCCTCTCAGACTCATGTCTTGTTGACAAAGAACTTTTCCCCAAAGTGGCCAGGTTCGTTGAACTCGAAGGGGCGGTAGATTACTTTGTTATTGGTAAGCTTTGCTTAGTGCAATAAGGGCTTTAGATGACTAATTATAGGTGCAGCTGTAGCTCGGCGAAGCCGGGACATTGGTACCGGAGGTTTCAAGTTCGCCCCGGGTCTCCAGCGAGTTCGAGGTGTCCCTTGAGTCGACGCCTCAAACCTGACCGCCTCAGCACATTGGCTGTGGTCCGTCATAGAGACGACAGCGTTCGTGTTTGAATAGTGGAACGTAGGGAGTTTGAGTGCGCTGAATAGAAAAGGTCTTAGAATTCAGTCTGTTTCTGTGGATGGTTTGTCTCGGCCGCTAGCTCGAGGTGCTGTGCTCGTGGCTGAGCAAAGCCCCAACTACGAGGAGATTCACCACAGTGGTACTGGGGCTGGAAAGAACTCGTTATGCGACACGCTGCTGGCCAGCTGCTCATCAAGGACAAGTTCAACGAGGCCCTGGACATCATGAACCGGGCCGTGGCCTCGGGCGTGGGTAGGTCTGGGGATTCAAACCCACTGAGCCTTCGTATACAAGTGCATCGGGGGAGAGATGTAGAAGAAGAAATACTCAAATGTTACACTGAACTGTTACACTGAACTGTTACGCTGTTAACTCTGGACTCTCCCCTCTCTCTCTCTCCCTCTCTCCCTCTTTCTTCTGCTTTCTCTCCTCCTCTCTTCACCTCACCCCTCTCCCTCTCTTCCTCTTTCTCTCACCTCCTCCCCTCTCCCCCCTCTCTCTTCACCTCCTCCCCTCCCCCGTCTCCCTCTCTCTCCCCCCTCTCTCTCTCCTCCTCCCCCTCCCTCTCTCTCCCTCCCTCCCCCTCTCTCTCCTCTCTCCGCCTTCTCCACCCCTCTCTCTCCCTCTCCCCTTCCCCTCCCGGCCACCAGGGGGCTACATGCAGCCCGGCGCCCGGGAGAACATCGCCTACCTGACGCAGACGGAGCGCAGGAAGGACTTCCAGTACGAGGCGCTCCAGGAGCGGCGTGAGGCGGAGAGCGTGGCCCAGCGCGTCAGCGCCGGCCTGCCCACCAACTTCAAGGACCTGATCCAGGCCAAGGCGGAGGAGAACAACATCGTGTTCATGCCCCTGGTGGCCAAGCGCTTCGAGGGCAAGCAGCTGTACACGTTTGGCCGCATCGTGGTCTACATCGACCGGGGGGTGGTGTTCGTCCAGGGGGAGAAGACCTGGGTGCCCACCTCGCTACAGAGCCTCATAGACATGGCCAAATGAGCTACTGCCCACGTGTTGTCATACTCGTCTTGTAATGCAATGTATAGTGTTTTTATTTTATTCAGGGTGAGAAAAAGTATTTCTTTATGATAACAAACTACAATATTGAATTTGTTTGTGTGTCGATGAGCCATGATTAAAAACTTTGATATTATGTGGACGACTGTTTGTTTTTTACAATATATTTGTTTTTTCAATATATTTCTTTATAACAGCATTAAAAACATGCTAACTATTCGGTAATGCAAAGGGGTTCCTGTAGGGGGCACTACAGGCGTCTAACTGGATTTTTCCGGTCTGATAACTGTCCCTCAGAAGCTTCCGTGAGCATTGTGGCCCTGTAGGTTGCACGAAGCTTGTTTTTGCTGTTAGAATTTTTAATTTTCAACGTTTAAGAAAGGATTTTACACATTATTCGTCCACTTTACTCAAAGGTGAGTTTATTTGTTCGTGTACTTAATTCGTAAATATTTCTGAAATGAGCGCTTAGCTAAGCAGTGAGTCCCCGATGGCTGACGGCTAACGGGAGCTAGCTTCTCGGCTTCGCGGCGGCACCGCCGTCCCCGTTGAGGATGTGCCTCCTCCTCCAGTTCTAAAACCCACGGCCGTCCTGTCGTTCCAGCGGCTGTACCATGTCCGCCGAGGCCCTGAAGAAGCGGAAGGCGAAGGTTCTCCGCGCTGAAGGAGGAACCCCGGAGGTGAAGCGAGGTCGCGGAGAAGGGGACGCACAGGTAACAGCTTTAGGAAGGAGATGTACTCCTGATCCTCCCTGGAAGCCCCCCCCCCCCACACACACACACACACACACACACACACACACACACACACACACACACACACACACACACACACTCTGATATCATTAATATCTCTGGTTCCAGTGATCCCCCACTCAGGGGTCAGGAGGGTATCATTCACGGCCTTCGAGCCTGTAACTGTGATTAAGCCAAAACAAACAAACAAAACAAATATAATTGAATTGAGATAAACCTCTACGTTCAAAGGGAGCCCACATACTTTGAACACCAGAATAAACCGTGTGCCATTCCCTGCAGGACGAATGAATTGAAAGACTGCCGTTTGGCGTTTCCTCAGAGGGAAGTTGACATGAAGATGTACGAGAAGCTGACCGACTGAGTGTGTGTTTAGCGAGGTGTTCGAGTGCGTGTTTCAACGAGGTGTCCCCTGTGCGTCCAGGATGCCCGTGTGTACAGCGAGGAGCTGGAGCTGGAGTGCAGGGACCCTAAGCAGGACTACCAGCAGTACAAGCAGACCTGCGAGAGCCTGGCTACACTCATGGGGGAGATCCAAGAGCTGAAGGCAGCCGGTGCTAAAGAAGGAGTGAGAGAAACTCTAAAACAAACACACCTCGTATATATTTATATTGAAGGAGCTTCAGAGCTGGGATTTCTGTTTACATCTTGTCTTTCTGGAATAAACCAATGATGGACTTGTGGTTGCAGTGTACCGAAGTGGAGAAGAGACGTCTGCAGAGCTGCATCCACTTCATGAATCTGAAAAAGCTCAATCGCTTGGCTCACATGCGTCTGAAGAAGGGCAGAGACCAGACCCACGACGTAATGCCGGCAGACGCACCACCACAATACGAACCCTGGCATGGCTTGCGCACAGACGGCGTCATAAGCTCTTGTTGTGGTTCTGGTTTGGTACTTTCAGGCGAAGCAGAAGGTGGACGTGTTGCATCTTCAGCTGCAGAACCTGCTGTACGAGGTCATGCACCTGCAGAAGGAGATCAGCAAGTGTCTGGAGTTCAAGTCAGTGTTCTCCCACATTCACTGTGTTGTCGTACTTTACTGTGTGGTCGGTTTCATTTTCTTTTATCACAGCAAGGAATTCACTGAAGTTTTTTTGTATTTGGTGTAAATATACATTTAACAGACGCTTTTATCCAAAGTGACTTACAATAAGTCCATTTGTCAGAAGAAAGAGACAACAATATATTGCAGTCGGTACAGTAACAATGTTCATTGGACCAAGTGCCAAGCACAACATATCTCTTGGTTATCCCATTCCCCCTTCCCCTATGCTAAGTACTATTTTTAAGTGTGAATACCAGTGTAAATGTATATTTGTGTGAGTCTGTGCATCTTTTATTTATTCCTGAATCGGGACCATTCTTTATTGTTTCTTGAGCTCCATTTCCTGGGGTGTGGAGGAAGTGGTCTGAAGCTGACCGCGGTGTCTCCCTGCAGGTCCAAGCACGAGGAGATCGACCTGGTGAGCGAGACGGAGTTCTACCAGGGGGCCCCGGAGGAGATCTCCAGGCCCCTCCTCACCAAGGAGGACCCCCACCAGCTCACTCTGGCCCGGCTGGACTGGGAGCTGGAGCAGAGGAAGAGGTACCCCAAACCAGTGGCTCTGTGGGGCCTCACCTCTTTTATGATCAACACTGACCTTATGTCATTTCCATGAAGACATTTGACTCTCACCATAGGTTCAGGTTAAATGGTGAACTGCATTTATACAGAGCTTTTCTAACCAGTGAAAAGCGCTTTACAATGTTGCCTCACATTCACCCATTCATGCACACATTCATACACCCCGACGGCGGAGTCAACCACGCAGGGCGACAGCCAGCTGGTAGGGAGCAGTCAGGGTGAGGCGTCTCGCTCAGGGACACCTCCACACTCAGCTAGGAGGAGCCGGGGATCGAACCAGCAACCTCCCGGTTACCAGCCGACCCGCTCTGCCCCCTGGTTGGGTGTCTGTATTGTGGTGTGTTGTTTGTCTTTGTGGGGTGTCTCTTGTGAAAGAAGGGCACCACCTCAACGACCCTGAGCGATGACGAGGTGTTCAATGAGTTTATCGACGTCGTCCGTCTCCTTGTGCGAAGGTTGGCGGAGAAGTACAGCGAGTCTCAGACGACGAAGGAGAAGATCGCCAAGAGCATCGAGGTGAAGAAGGAGCATCTTGGCAGCCTCCAGCCCGGCCTCAACGCCATCATGCAGGTAGAACCACGTAGATAGAACCACATCACAGAACCTCGTCACATAGAACCACGTCGCATAGATCCACGCCACGTAAAAACACGTCACGTAGAACCACATGACAGAACCACGTGACATAGAACCACGTGACATAGAACCACGTGGCATAGAACCACATCGCATAGAACCACGTCACTTAGAACCACGTCGAATAGAACCACGTCGCATAGAACCACGTCGCATAGAACCACGTGGCATAGAACCACGTGGCATAGAACCACGTGGCATAGAACCACGTGACATAGAACCACGTGACAGAACCTCGTCGCATAGAACCTCGTCACAGAACCACGTCACATAGAACCACGTCACTTAAAACCACGTCACTTAAAACCACGTCGAATAGAACCACGTGACATAGAACCACGTGACATAGAACCACGTGGCATAGAACCACGTGGCATAGAACCACGTGGCATAGAACCACGTGACAGAACCACGTGGCATAGAACCTCGTCACATAGAACCTCGTCACATAGAACCACGTCACATAGAACTATGATGATTAATCACCTCAACGTCATCATGCATGTTCGTCACATACAGCTGTGAGGACCATTCGTGACCTCTTGTGTTGTGGGCTCTAATGGTAGGAGAGCGTCTAGTCAAGCTGGGTCAGAACATATAGCTTGGGACAGGATGGACGTCAGAACAGCCTTCATTTAAAAGTCTGTGTTTTTATTTATAAATACGTATAGCACAGCGTCAATCCTGACGCTGAAATAATTCTCACCTGGAATTAAAATAGAATAGTGATGTACACAGTCGCAAGAGAGGCGGTAGAGTGTCAAAGCGGGCTCCTCTGTGGTGTTGGTGTGATAAAGCCTCCGCTCCCCGCCCCAGGCCTCCCTCCCGGTGCAGCAGTACCTGTCCATGCCCTTCGAGCAGACCCAGAAGCAGACGGAGGTGGCCCGCCACCTGCCCCCCGCCCTCTACGTGCTGTTCGTCCAGGCCAAGGCGTACGGACAGGCCTGTGGTGCGTAGAGCAGGGCGCCCCACCGCGCTGTGCAGACTGTAAAGTAGTGCGATAGCCAAAGGGACCGCGAATTGTCCTTTTTAAAAACATGGACACAAATTAATTAAATTCACTGCACTTGTTCAAGATGTTATTTTGGAAAAGCTGCTTATTTATTAATAATATATTATTATTATTTAATTAAGTGTTTAATAAATCATTCTTTATTTATTAACCACCTTAACTAACTATTGTCTGCGGGTAACCTTGGTGGAGGATCCCTCCACGCGTCGGTCCAGCCCTGAGCTGCTCTGAAGGGTCCTCTGTGTGTGTTTCAGACAAGAACCTCAGCGTGTCCATCAGCGGGGACGTGGACGAGGCCAAGGCGCTGTCCAAGCCCCCCGAGGACTCCCAGGGTACGCACACACACGCACACACGTTTGAGGTTATTTTGTGTCCAGATGTTTGACGATGAGGGACCCCGGTGATGGGATGAAGGCTGCGGTCTGTTGGTGTGTCTTAGTGTCGTTGTGTTCCCTCTGCTGTCCAGACGATGAGAGCGATTCGGAGGCTGAGGAGGAGCAGGAGAAAACGGTGATTACCTGGACACGACTTAGGTTTCACCTTCTTTAGGGTTTCTCACACACGTATCCCCCTCATCCCCAGGGTCAGACAGTTTATCTGTCCCCCCCCCCCCCCACACACACACACACACACACCTCTGGCGATGGGGTTTGGGGGTTTGGGGAGTGGCGCTCATCGACCGCTTCCTGCGCCCACATCCCTGCCTTCTGAGGCATTCTGGGAAAATTCTGCAAGGATGTCTGGGGGGCAGTAACCGGACCCCCACCACGAGCCGCAGCTCTGCCCTGTTCTCTCTGCCCTCGCCCTCTCTGCCCCCCCGGTGTTAATTACTGTTGTCCGGCCATAATACACAAAATACTTCTAGCAAGCGCTTTTTTACTTCTATTTTCTCCAACATTGGCACATCCTCCTCACCCTTTAAATGTGTCCCCCCCCCTCCCCTTCAAACAGCCTCTTCCTCCCCTCGCTGTCACCGTCGTCTTCACCACAGCGTCAGCTCGGAGGGCTCTGCTGTCTGCAGCTGAAAGAGGAGCCGGCCTGACCCCAGAGGCCGAGCCGGCCCTCGCTACCTTCCCTTCTTTAACACCTTGTCTCCTCCCCCCTCCCCAGAAGAGGAGGCGGCCCACCACCGGCTGCCAGCTGGACGACAAGCGGCGGGAGATGCTGAAGAGGCATCCTCTCTCCCTCTGCCTGGACCTCAAGTGTAAAGGTAGCGACCCCTCCTGACCCCCCCTCCCGCCGTCTGGCATGACTAATGAAGTCCTCCGCTTGCTGCGGTATTAACAGACACCCTTGGAGGCCGTTAGAGCGAGCGCCGTCATCGGCTTTCACTTAACCGCCGCACACGCCTCCCCCAAAGTGCTCCCATGCATGTTTATCGTTGTAACCCTACCCCCTACCCCAGATCGAGTGTCCGGTATTGTGGCTCCGGTCCATTATTAATGATGTCAGGACATGGTCTGACTCGTGGCTGCCCCCTGCTGGTGATGGGGGGGGGGGGGGGGGGGGGCGGATTACAAGGGGAACTGCATTGCAGAGAGGGAGAGAGGGAGAGAGGGAGAGGGGGGAGAGGAGAGGGGGAGAGAGAGAGGGAGAGAGAGAGAGAGAGAGAGAGAGAGAGAGAGAGGGAGAGAGGGAGAGAGAGTCTCTTGCAGCAGCAGAGGTTCTTCATGGCCGGTCTCTCCCTGTAAGCACCACTCTCTCCCTCTGCAGTCCGTCAGGGGCTCTGCAGCGTCGAGCCATGTTGTTGTTGTTTACTGCAGCCGGGCCATGCCTCGGTGGACGGGTGTCAGCGGGTTCAGACGGGAGCTGCAGAGAGAGAGAGTGGTGTCATCATGACCCCCACACCTCACACCAGCCCCCTGGGGAGCCTCCCTCACCCCCCCCCTCCCCCCCACGGTGTGTGACGGCTGTGCTCCCTGTGTCCGCCTGCAGATGGCAGCGTTCTCCACCTCTACTTCTACCACCTGATCAACCTCAACATCCTGACCGTGAAGACCAAGGTGGCCACCGGCACGGACCTCAGCGCCGCCGTCAGCGCTGGGTGGGTGTGGCTCTGTGCGCCTGTGTTATCTCTGGGTGTGTGTGTGTGTGCTTGTCCCTGTGTGTCTGTGTGTGGTTGTCACTGTGTGTGTGTGTGTGTGCTGTCAGGGTGTCCGCGCATCCTTAAAAAGTCTTAAATTCATGTTTCTAAATTTAAGGCCTTAAAAAGTCTTAAATTCGTTACAAATGTCATGGCTGGTCTTAAATACTGTAACTCAAGGTCTGAAATTTGTCGGGGCAGGACTTTATATTTTTCTCGAATGACTTTTCAGGAAGGAAAAGTCAAAGTTGCAAGTAGCTGCATATATAAATGATTATCTGCGTGCTTGCTAGCTAGTCTGCGACAATGGGTAGGTGCAAACTCAAGGACAGTTGGCTGGAAGACGTCCGTTTCCGTAGTTGGTTCGCGTCTGTTGCCAACCCCCCACCATCGCGTGTTTTAGGTCTTAAATTTCAATCAAGGTGGTACTAAAAAGGTCTTAAAGTTGACTTGCTGAAACCTGCAGATACCCTGCTGTGTGTGTGTGTGTGTGTGTGTGTGTGTGTGTGTGTGTGTGTGTGTGTGTGTGTGTGTGTGTGTGTGTGTGTGTGTGTGTGTGTGTGTGTGTGTGTGTGTGTGTGTGGGTCTGACGGTCTAGTGATTATCGATCCCTCCTGCAGTGAGCTGCTCAACGCGGAGACCCTGCTCAGCTGCCTGTACAGCGGAGACCTGGGCCAGGAAACACCCAACCCCGCCAACCGCTACCAGTTCGACAAAGTGGGGTGAGGACCGCCAGCGCCTGGGCTCACAGCGTGCGGTGACGGGATCGCCCAAAACAGAGGAGGACATTTACGTCAACATTCAGGGCGTTTAGCAGACGCTTCTATCCAAAGAGACTTACTGTAGGTCCATCTGTCAGAAGAAGGAGAAAACAATATATCTATTATATTATTGTAGTACATATATTATATAATATTATTCACTATTCTATACACTAACAATCACTAGGTTAACCCATTCCCCGCATACAACACACTAAAAGTACCGCATTATGATGGGTAATACCCCCCCCCCCCGCTGGTAACCTGGATGGTTGGAGGTGTCTTCGGCCCCCCCTCCACTCTGCTGAGTCGGGGGTCCCCCCCCGCCCCCCGCTGGTAACCTGGATGGTTGGAGGTGTCTTCGCCCCCCCCTCCACTCTGCTGAGTCGGGGGTCCGTCCCCCCCCCCCCCCGCTGGTAACCTGGATGGTTGGAGGTGTCTTCGGCCCCCCCTCCACTCTGCTGAGTCGGGGGGTTTAACTGCTATTGATGACCGGGGCTCAGGCTGTTGAAGGGACGGTGAGCGCTACACGCCGATCGCTAACAGCCCCTTCCTCCCTCCCTCCTCCCTCCCTCCCTCACCCCCTCCCCCCCTCCCTCCCTTCCTGCCAGGATCGTGACGTTCGCGGACCACGTTGGTGAGCTGGGGCACCCCTACGTCTGGGTGCAGGACCTGGGGGGCCTCTACTTCCCTGGAGAGGCTCTGCAGGTGAGTGTGACGGGCTTAAGGGTCTTTCTAGATCACAATACTGAAACGGATTCCTTTTTATATATTTCTTCATTTTTTATTCGTGCACTATGCAGATCTTTCACTGCAGGTCGTCACTTTTGCACCCAATTATATTTTTAAATAGATTTTCCGAGAGGATTCCTGCTACGAATGAGCTGCAGGTTAAACCTCTTAGACACTCATCGTTTGAAATGGCTCTGAGCGAACGTGACGCATGTCTAATTGATATTTTGCAAATGTGACAATTAATTTGGTGTCATTGAGCTGTGTACTAGCTGTGTGTGTGTCCTCCAGGGTGTGCGTGTGGGCAGTGCTCTCAGTGCCAGCCACATGGAGGCCACCATGAAGCTGCTGAGAGGCCGAGTCCAGTCCCGCCTGGCCCTCCACAAGCAGTTCACCTCCCTGGGTACGCCGTCCCCGTCCCCTCAGCTGGTTCACGGGAGGGGTGGGGGGCTGTCCCAGTCCTCATTTGGGTGAAGGGCTACGGCCACGACGTTGAAATAGAGCTTCAGAAGGAGCACACGACCAAAGGGAGGGCTTGGAGGAGAGGCCAGCCGGCAAATCTGGCAGCTGTCCTGAACCCTTACTAGCTGTTTCCAGTAACTCACGGACTCATGCTGTGAAGTTGACTGTAGTATTTTGGCCTCTGTTGAGGGAGCAGGCCGCGAGCGTCAAGCGATGGTGACGCAACGGTAATGAGGGGGGGTCTCAGTTCTGACGTTCTGACCCCTCTGTATTGAGGAGCAAGGATAAGACTCAGCCCAGGGCGAGGGGTGGTAGTGTGTGTGTGTGTGTGTGTGTGTGTGTGTGTGTGTGTGTGTGTGTGTGTGTGTGTGTGTGTGTGTGTGTGTGTGTGTGTGTGTGTGTGTGTGTGTGTGTGTGTGTGTGTGTGTGTGTGTCAGCAGTGGGTCCGTCCGTGAGGTGTGTTGTGACGGCGCCCCTGTGTTGCTCTGCTCCCCAGAGCACAGCATCGTGCCCATCTCCGCCGAGTCCCAGCACCTCTTCCCCGCCAAGGTCATCTCCCGGCTGGCCCGCTGGACCACCATCGCCCACCAGGACTACACGGTAGGCCCCCCCGAGACCCCCTCCTGCTGCACCCCCTCTGGGATGAAGGGGATGAAGGGGATGAAGGGGCCTGACCCACAGGCGGGCGTGTCCCCCTAGATGTGTGCTGGATGGATCAGTCCGTCAGCCGACCCGGTGGACGGTGGCCAACGGTGCTCAGCTGTCCGTCACACATCCCAGGTGGACACGCCCGCCTTATCACACTCGCACCTGGTGGTATGAGGTGTCCCTGTTAATGCCCATGAGAAGATGTACCCACAAAACTGTCCAAAGTCGGGGTTTGGAAGGATCAGCGAGGAAGTGGCACTAGTTTTGGACGCCAGCGTCGGCTCACGCCCCTCGGTGGGGCTGATACCCCGCTGGGTGCTGGAGGGGTACGCCCTCCCTGACCGTAGCTGTGTTCGTAATAGCTCCCCATCACGGATATAGTGCGCTATGTAGGGTGCTCGCCATTTTGTAGTGGTGTTTGAACTCTCAGTGGTTCATTTCATTCACTATGTGGACAATAAAATAGCCAACATTTGAGTGAAGATACGATGATCCCTATATGTTACTCCAGTATACCGCAATGCTGTTTGACGCCTGTTACGTTTAGAAGTGTTCAGCATAGTGCCGAGTTCCCTATATCGTTCACTTTATCATAAACACTCTAAAGGGAACGATTTCCAACACAGCTCTTGTGTCCCCCGTCGTGACCTTGTGTCCCCCGTCGTGTCCTTGTGTCCCTCTGGTGACCTGGTGTCCCCCGTCGTGACCTTGTGTCCCCCGTCGTGACCTTGTGTCCCCCCCTGGTGACCTTGTGTCCCCCCCTGGTGACCTTGTGTCCCCCCTGGTGACCTTGTCCTCCTCCTTCCTCAGGACCTGAGCTTCACCAAACACGTGACGGGCGCCGGCCTGGCCAAAGAGGCGGACCTCTTCTTCATGGCGGTGTTGGAGCGGGGAACAGGTCTGTACCAGGAGCACGACCCAAGGGAGGTCATGAGGTCGCAGCCCTTAAAGGACGCATCGGCGATTCAGGCCGAAACATAAATGATCCCATTCATCTGATCGTTCCTCATGACCCGCTAGCTGCCCGCCCCGTAAGCAGGCAATCAGGAAACGAGTCTCTGTAGGCGGCCTGTGCTCCGAGATCGTACACTAAAACAAATCCACCACTCAAAACCAAAATAAATAGTTCTCCAACCAATCACCCACAAGGGGAGGGTGTTGTGGGGTTTTGCGCTGGGTTCGTGATGGTTCAACCTTTAACCCCTCAGTCGTATCATCCCCTCTCCCCTCCTGCTGTCAGCTCGGCTGCAGGCGGCAGTGGTCCTCAACCCGCGCTACCCCGAGGTCTCCCCCCTGTTCTCCCTCTGCCTCAGCTGGAAGGGGGAACACAGCGGGAGCACCGACGACAACCTCCGGGTGAGCACACACACACACACACACACACACACAGGGCACACACACCGGGACCACCGACGACACACCTCCGGGTGAGCACACACACACACACACACACACACACAGGGCCCAGAGCCCCGTCCTGCCCCCCTAACCCCCCGGGTGTTCCAGGCCATGGAGAGCGAGGTGAACGTGTTCAAGAGCGAGCTGCAGGGCGCCCGCCCCGGACACCAGCTGCTGACCAATCAGCTGGCCCGGCTGTGCGTCTGTCTGGACGTGTACCTGGAGACGGGCGGAGAGGACAACAGCGTGGAGGGCCCGCGCGAGTTCCCCCGGGAGAAGATGTGTCTGCGCACCGTCAGGTACTGCTGGGGCAGTGGTGGAGACGCATCGTACACCACCCGCACCAGAGGCTAATCCAGCTAACGATGACGAGGACTAGCCAATGACGGTTCTTCCACCAGCTCGTTGTGTAGCCACGCCCACAAAGACAAACGCAACAAAATTACGTCACAAGAGCAACTCGTGCCGGTGGTGTACGATGCATCCCGAACTAATCATTATTCAGCCAACTAATCAACATTCAGCCATGTTGGACCTTATTCAGCCAGCGGCCATGTTGGACCTTATTCAGCCAGCGGCCATGTTGGACCTTATTCAGCCAGCGGCCATGTTGGCCCTTATTCAGCCAGCGGCCATGTTGGCCCTTATTCAGCCAGCGGCCATGTTGGCCCTTATTCAGCCAGCGGCCATGTTGGCCCTTATTCAGCCAGCGGCCATGTTGGACCTTATTCAGCCAGCGGCCATGTTGGACCTTATTCAGCCAGCGGCCATGTTGGTTGCTCATTTGATTTACTCTGGTTTGCGTTGTGTGGTCCACTGGTGTGGTCATATGTTGTCTGTTTTATGCGTTGTAAAGCACTCGGTAAACCTGGTGCTACACAGGGCTACAGAGGGCAGGTGGTCTTATGTAACTGTATTGTGGTCCCCGCCCCCCTCCTCTTCTCTATATGTCCCCAGGGGCCCCAACCGCCTGAAGCCCTTCAAGTACAAGCACCCCCCCTCCTCTCTTATGTCCCCAGGGGCCCCAACCGCCTGAAGCCCTTCAAGTACAACCACCCCCAGGGCTTCTTCAGCCACCGCTGAGCCCCCCGCCCCCCTGGGTGCTGGGGTCCTAGCGAGCGTTCAGAGCCACATGGCCCCCCCAGTCCGTCGGCCCGTCGCCCCCCCCTGGATCCTGAGGAGACGGACATTTTTATTTGTAGTCACACAAAAAAAGTTGTCCCTTTTTTGAATAAAAGTGTATTTTCGTGAAAGTCTTTGCATTGATCTTTTTCTTTAGTGCGGTGTGAGTGCTTTTCTTCTTTTTTTGGTTCAAGTCTGGAGCCTTGGCAATGAGGAAGGCTCTCTATCTGTCTCTCTGTCTCTGTCTCTCTCTCTCTGTCTGTCTCTCTGTCTCTCTCTCCCTCTCCCTCTCCCTCTCTCTCTGTCTCTGTCTCTCTCTCTGTCTCTGTCTCTGTATGTATGTATATATATATATATATATATATATATATATATACCCTCCATCCCTCTCATCTATTTATAGGTTCTATCTGAAGTACCAAAGCTGGCTCCTCATCCATGGTCCGGGTCCTGCTCTGTGCTGAGTCACCCTTATAGAGGAGCTGGTTCCTGCTGAGTCACCCTTATAGAGGAGCTGGTCCCTGCTGAGTCACCCTTATAGAGGAGCTGGTCTCTGCTCTGTGCCGAGTCACCCTTATAGAGGAGCTGGTCTCTGCTCTGTGCTGAGTCACCCTTATAGAGGAGCTGGTCCCTGCTGAGTCACCCTTATAGAGGAGCTGGTCCCTGCTGAGTCACCCTTATAGAGGAGCTGGTCCCCTGCTGAGTCACCCTTATAGAGGAGCTGGTCCCTGCTGAGTCACCCTTATAGAGGAGCTGGTCCCTGCTGAGTCACCCTTATAGAGGAGCTGGTCTCTGCTCTGTGCTGAGTCCACCTCAGAGAGGAGGTCTCCATGGTAACGTTTACACTCGGGGGCGCTTCACCCTCGGGGTCCGGCTGATTCCCCGTGGGGCCAGAGACCCAGTGCTGCAGGGACCGATGGAGGCTTATCCCCACGGCCCCCAGGAGACCACCTCCTTGGAGACACTGTTGTTGTCGCCGTAATGAAAAGAGTTAATCACAATGGAAACAATTCTCCTTATTAACCTTGGAGGGGTCTTCATAAACATCTGCACCTGACCAGATGAGTAAACTTGGTCACCATGTTGGGTCTGGATGGATCCACTTTTTAAAGCTGAATGACATCAAATATGACACAAACAGTGGCTAGGGTGAGGGCCAGACAAAACCTCGCTGTTGAGACCCCCACCTCCTGGTCTTCAACCCCCCACCTCCAGGTCCTCTCCTCCCTGTTGAGACCCCCACCTCCTGGTCCTCTCCTCCCTGTTGAGACCCCCAGCTCCTGGTCCTCTCCTCCCTGTTGAGACCCCCACCTCCAGGTCCTCTCCTCCCTGTTGAGACCCCCAGCTCCAGGTCCTCACCTCCCTGTTGAGACCCCCAGCTCCAGGTCCTCTCCTCCCTGTTGGGACCCCCAGCTCCAGGTCCTCACCTCCCTGTTGAGACCCCCACCTCCAGGTCCTCTCCTCCCTGTTGAGACCCTCCCCCCTTCCCTCCCAGCTCCTGAAAACATCTGAATCCCCCCATGGCGTGTCTGGAGAAAAGCCTTTTCTAAACGACTAGTATTAAATGAAGATAATTAACTAAACACTTTTTTTTTTTATGTGGTGGCGGATAAAAGATCGAAGTCTTGGAGAATTAAATTTCCTAATTTAATGTTCCTTTGTTCTTCTGCATTGCTAAATACAAGAAAGGGCAGAGAGAAAATAGATCAAATGAGTGTTTTCCTCCCAGTGCCGGAGTTATTTATGAACCTTGCTCTCTATACGTCTGAGGCTGGGGGTGGGCCTGCATTAAGCCCCCCCCCAGCCCCAGCCTCAGCCGCAATGCAGGAGATTAAATCCCTCCGAGAGCTTTGAGATGAAGGTTCTGCTGCCGTTCTCAGAGGGACGACCGGCCGAGGCATCAGAGAAGCTTCCTTATAAATGATGAACTGACCAATGATCAATGAAGGGTTTCATAAAATATCTCCAAGCCGAGCCTTTTCGGCTGGAGTACATGTGAAGGGCTGCCTCGATCGGTGCTTGTGGCGTATCTACTGTATGTTTTGTATTTTTACGTGTGAACTTTTTGGTTCAGCATTTGGTAACTCAAGAAAGTTCTGGTGGGTCAAGCGGAAAGGGCGAATAGAAGGAGGAAGATGCATTTCTTTTTTCCATAACTTTATTGCTCAGCATTGTATACATAGCACGTCATCAGTGGCGAAGCAGGACAGACCGACCGTCATCAGTAAGGTGCACAACGAACAGAATCCATCTCTGTCCTATCTATGTATATGTAAATATAATATACACGTATAACTCTTGAAATATAAGTATATAGTTTAATATAGATCTCTATTATTAATGTCACAATCTGTAGCCTGCCGTTTTCTGACGTCTATAAACCGTACAGGCGTAGCTGTGTGCAGAGCCCTGCGAGTTTCCTCCTGGAGGAGGGACTTGGATTAATGCACTTTTTATTATTAAGGGCAGCCGTCACATTCAATGAAGAGTTTAGCATTCGGCATTCACGACAGTCAGAAGCGTCGGGGGTATGTAATGGCCATACTGGGGTTATAAGCTAAGAGAGTCACTATTGCTAACATACCTTTGACCTGCTATACGTCCGACACTCGCAGCTCAAGTGTCTAAAGTCCCCTGCTCCTCCACGCCATCACGCCCGCCTGCTCACTTCTTTGGCATCATCACTGACTCCTCGCGCTCCGGAGATCTTACTTCTTCACCTCCTTGGTCTCCTTGGTCTCTGTGCTGGCGGTCTTCTCCTCGGTCTTCACCACCTCCTTCTTGTCCTCCGTCTTCTCCTCGGTCTTCACCACCTCCTTCTTGTCCTCCGTCTTGGCCTCTGGTTTCTGCTCCTCCTTCTTGGGCTCCACCTTCTCGGGCTGGGCATTAGGGGCGCTCTTCTCCTCTGCTTTGGGGGCGGCGGGTGTGGCCTCCTCCTTAGGGGTTGGTTCTGGTTTGGCTGCTGTGGCGGGCTGGACCTCTGCCGGCTTGGTTTCTGCGGCAGCAGGAGCTGCTTTGGGGGTGTTGCTCTCTGCCTTCTCTGGCTTGGCTTCAGGTTCCTTCTCCTTGGGTGCCTCCTTCTTCTCCTCCTTCACAGGTGTAGGCTCCTCCTTCTTCTCCTCCTTCACAGGTGTAGGCTCCTCCTTCTTCTCCTCTTTCACAGGGGTAGGCTCCACCTTCACAGGTGTAGGCTCCTCCTTCTTCTCCACTTTCACAGGTGTAGGCTCCTCCTTCTTCTCCTCTTTCACAGGTGTAGGCTCCTCCTTCTCTTCTTTCACAGGTGTAGGCTCCTCCTTCTTCTCCTCTTTCACAGGTGTAGGCTCCACCTTTTTCTCTTCTTTCACAGGTGTAGGCTCCACCTTCTCCACCTTCACAGGTGTAGGCTCCGCCTTCTCCTCTTTCACGGGTGTAGGCTCCTCCTTCACAGGTGTAGGCTCCACCTTCACAGGTGTAGGCTCTTCCTTCTCTTCTTTCACAGGTGTAGGCTCCACCTTCTTCTCCTCTTTCACAGGTGTAGGCTCCACCTTCTTCTCCTCCTTCACAGGTGTAGGCTCCTCCTTCACAGGTGTAGGCTCCACCTTTTCCTCCTTCACAGGTGTAGGCTCCACCTTCACAGGTGTAGGCTCCACCTTCACAGGTGTAGGCTCCGCCTTCTCCTGTTCCACAGGCTCAGGCTGCTCGTCTTTCTTCTCCTCTTTGGGGGTCTCTTTGGGCTTGGGTTCGGGGGTCTTGGGCAGGGGGGACGAGGGGGGAGGGGACTTGCTCTCGGGGGACTTGCTGCGTGGGGACTTGGACACCGGAGACTTGCTGGCAGGAGATTTAGATTCTGGGGACTTGGACTGTGGTGTGCCGGCAGCTGGGGTTTTGGACTGAGGAGACTTGCTCTTGTCCTCATCCTCTTTGGCTTTTCTTCTTCTTCTGCCTTCTCTTCCTTCTCCTCTTCCTTCTCCTCTTCCTTCTCCTCTTCCTTCACCTCTTCCTTCTCCTCTTCCTTCACCTCTTCCTTCTCCTCTTCCTTCTCCTCTTCCTTCTCCTCTTCCTTCTCCTCTTCCTTTTCCTCTGCAGTTTCCTCCTCAGCATCTTCTTCCTTCTCGTCCTCAGCTTCTACCTCTGCTCCGTCTTCTTTGGTCTCCCCGCCGTCTTCCTCTTCTTCCTCTTCCTTCTCCTCTTCCTCCTCTTCCTCGTCGTCGGCGTCCTCCGTCACCTCAGTCACCTGTGTCTCGTCGGTCTGCTCCTCCACGATGACGGTGTCTGTGATCTCCTCTCCCTTCAGCTTCAGGTGGCTGGAGAGCCGGCTGTCGATGTAGGAGTAGAGGCTACCCCCGGTGACGAAGCGCTGCTCCTCTCCCTCCAGGAGCTTCCTGTTGGGGCACACAGCAGGACCCCGGCCATCAGCACACCCATCAGGGGGGTCGGGCGTGGCAGCGCATGCGTTACGATTCATTACGGCCATGGCGACCTGATCCGCAGCCTTCCAGCGCAGACTTACCTGTAGGCGGCGATCTCAATGTCCAGCGCCATCTTGACGTTGAGCAGCTCCTGGTATTCCTTCAGCTGGTTGGACATCTCCCACTTGGTGCCCTTCAGCTCGCCGTCCAGCTGGTGGATGGTCTCCTGAGGACGGGGACACACAAAGACACAGGGTCAATCTCAGTCGGCCACCGCTCGGAGACGGTGAGCAGCAGGGGAAGGGTGCTGCTGTACGGGTCTGTGGTGGAGCCTGGCCTCAATGAGACTCATGGGAAGAGGTTTGAATCATCATCAGTGGGACTGCAGTGGGAGGAGGGGGACTACAGTGGGACTACAGTGAGAGGAGTGGGAATACAGTGGGACTACAGTGGGAGGAGTGGGAATACAGTGGGAGAGGAGTGGGACTAAAGTGGGACGAGTGGGACTACAGTGGGACTACAGTGGGACTATAGTGGGACTACAGTGGGAGGAGTAGGAGCACAGTGGGTGGAGTAGGAGCACAGTGGGAGGAGTAGGAGCACAGTGGGAGGAGGAGGCCGTGCCTGCAGGGAGCCCAGGTCTCCGTGGTGGCGGTCCTCGCTCTCCATGCGCTGCCGCTCCAGAGAGTCCTTGGTTCCCCTCAGGGTCTCCAGCTCGATGGTGCGGCTCTGCAGCTGCCGGCGGTACTCGGAGATCTCGTCCTGGGAGCCGCGGATGGCGTCCTGGTTGGTGCGGGCCGCGTCCGACAGGCGGTCCATACGCACTAGAGAACCGCAGGGCAGGCAGACGGACACGTTAAGAACACACTAGCAACACGCTAACAACACATGAAGGGTTAGGACCTCTCACGACGGAACGACCAACACATGCAGAACATTAACGTCTGTCTTCCACTGAGGATTCACCACACAAGGGCGCAAAACCATTATGAAAGAAATATCTACATCCTTAAAGTCGGGCGAAATCTAAGCCTCCAAATGTTCTGGCGAAGGGTTCAGGAGAGGCTGGGGATGACATCATGCACCACAATCCAGTCTGAGCTGTCCAGCATCTTCCTCAACGGATATGTGAGCCTCTCTCCGTCCGCTGAGGTCACGCTCGGGGCCTCGGTGACCTTCACAGTGTGCTCGTCCGTCTGACTCAGCGCCCGTCTCTGCCAACAGCCAACGTGACAACAGCCTCCGTGACAACAGCCTCGCCCTGCTGTTCGTCATGCTCTGAGGTCATCAGCAAGGGCCCGCCCCCTCTGCGTGATTCACCTCCACCTGTCACTGACCAGCCAAGGTCGAGGGAGACGACCCCATCATGGGGGTGACGCTGTCTGAGGGGTCCTGGGGGTTCAGTCAGTACAAACCAGGGAATAGGATGATATTTCTCCTCAAGCTGTTTCAGAGGGGTGTGGTTCTGGTGCTGCTGACTCACTGAATATCACCCCTGTGTGCTTTCTGCATGTGCTGCTGAAACAGCCTGAACACACAGCAGGTCTTGGATGTGTGACGGTGAACTGGCCTGGTCATCACACCTTTAAAACGAGGATTCATCCGCAGTGCAGAACCTCACACCTAAACTAAACCCCATCACCATGTGGCCCACACCAAAAGCTCAACCCCATCACCATCGAGACTATCTATCTTTATTTTTCACTAACTCAATAATTTAAAGCATTTGCTTGTATGTGTGCCAATTATCCCCCTCCCCACCCCATCCCTGCAAGGAGGGACCCCCCACTCTGCCCTCCTTCGCGAGATCTCTTCTTTGATAATTAAGGGAGTTTTTTTCTTTCCCTCTGGGTGGCTATAGGGGGAGGACGGGTGTCATACGGCCTGTTCAGCCTTTTGAGGCTGGAACTGTGATTAAGGGCTATAAAATACTATTGGATTGAATCTGCAATACTAAACAATCAACGATTCACCTGCACTGACCTCACCTCACCACAGACAACCAACTGAGTTGGCTATCTCTTCTGCCTGGCTGTTTCTGAAACCTGCAATGCATCATTTCCAGATGAGTTAAAACGCGTTCACCTCTGACAGTGTGCATATAAAGGGCTCCTGCGAGACCTGCTGCTTTCTGCAGACTATTGGTTTTAAATAAGTTAAGACGAACTCTTTTTAACTAGTCAAACTGATTAGCAGTGCTTTACCCATGGATTGTAATCAGATAACGGTTTTGGGGTGAGTTATACCGTTCAGCAAGGCGCTATACTGAACATAATTCAATTTATAACATTTACCAAAAAGATGTTAGTCTCTTCGTGTCCCGCTCACCTTTGAACCAGTCCTCTGTGTGCGCGGCGCTCTGGCTAGCCTGGCGGTCCAGCTGCGAGCGGATCTCCCGCAGTGCGCTCGTGACGTCCGCCTTCACGGAGTCGCGCACCTCAAAGTTCACCTGGGCGCCCTGGATCTGCGCGAGCAGCTCGGCCACCTCCTCCTCGTGGTTCTTCCTCACGAAGTCCACCTCCTCTTCCAGCGCGCGGAGCTTCTTCTCCAGCTCGGAGCGCGAGAGCCCGCAGTCGTCCACGTACTTGTTCATGGCGCGCGCAGCGGCCTCCATCTCCTCGCGGTTGCGCCCCTCTTCCTCGATCCTTTGCCGCACGCTCTGGATGTCCTCCTCCAGGTGCTCCTGCTCCAGCAGCGCTCCCGCCTTCTCCCCGGACAGCCGCTGCAGGCGGTCCCGCAGGTCCAGCAGCTCGCTCTCGTAGTGCTCCCCGACGGCCGCGCGCCCCGCTTGGCTCTGGCGCAGCGCCGCTGCCTCCGCCTCCAGGTTCCGGTTGTGGAGCTCCAGGTGGCGCACCTTGTCGATGTAGCCGGCGAAGCGGTCGTTCAGAGTCTGCAGGATCTCTTTCTCGTTCCTCCGCACCACATCCCCGCCGTACGAGGCGTCCTGGTGCTCCGAGGCCTGGCTGTAGGTGAGGGTCCGGCGCCTCTGGGTCTGGAAGCCGGAGGAGGGAGTCATGGAGACCGGCCGGACCTTGCGGAAGGCAGCCGGCCCGTAGTAGGCGTGGTGGTCCATGAAGCTCATGCTGGCTGAGCCGAGGATGTGTGAATGCAGCAGGATTCTGCTTGGCTCTTATATAGCGGGGAGGAAGAAGTCGTTAGTCAGCACCTAGCCGCTCGCTATTTAAAGATACAGAAACAGCCTCCCAGCGTGGGGTAACTTTATTAAACAGTACATCACACATCCATACTATCTATAGGATGACTCTCAGAACAGAGGCGATAGGAACGTGTTACAACTAATGGTTTGAAATATATAACCGTTTAACAATAAAACACTTTATTTTTCCACTGGTTTGTATTGTAGGACGGATCAACATTTGTTGGAATTAGAATCTAAAGAGTTTATGTTTGACTGAGCAATACAATTACTAAGCCTAGAGACTTGAAAGTTAATGCATTCATTATGAATGTTGATCATCATGTTCACCGTGATTTTAATAATCAAAGAAAGAGACTTATGATTGTATGTCTCGTAGTATGTCTCGGCTGATGATGAGAGGAATGACAGACACCTCTGTGACAGTTCTGTCTGTGTGAGAGAGGGGCGTTGTGCTGATCACACTATCTGCTGCTGCTGCTGCTGCAGTGTGAGTCTGCAGATCACGGCCATCGGGGACGATACCTGCTGGCCCGCTGACAGACGCTCTGTCTCACGGCCGCCGCCGTACGTCCCGCTAACACGTGTGTGTTCATCTGGGATCGCCGCGTGTGAGCGTATCTGTGGGTCTGTGTGTTTACGGTGCTTAGTGGTTAGAAGATGGCGAGATGAGCAGACAGTTACATGTCCTGTGCAGCGAGCATGGAGGTAATCTGCACAGGACAGCACACCACAACGCAACGCAACGGAACACAACACAACACAACAGACGCTACGGCTCGTTCTTTGCTGAGCCTGAGGGATAACTTGCTTTGACGACACAGATTTTAGCTAACCACACCTTCAGTACCTATTGATCCATCTCCCCATTATGCCCTCTCTCTCTCTCTCTCTCTCTCTCTCTCTCTCTCTCTCTCTCTCTCTCTCTCTCTCTCTCTCTCTCCTCTCTCTCTCTCTCTCTCTCTCTCCTCTCTCTTCTCCTCTTCTCTCTCTCTCTCGTTCTCTCTCTCTCCTCTCTCTGCTCTCTCTCTGCTCTCTCTCTCTCTCCCTCGTGCTCTCTCTCTCTCTCCTCGTTCTCTCTCTCTCTCTCTCTCTCTCTCTCTCCCTCTCCTTCATCTCCTGGTCTCTGTGAAACACACACACACACACACACACACACACACACACACACACACACACACACACACACACACACACACACACACACACACACACACACACACACACACACACACACACACACACACACACACACACACACACACACACACACACACATACACACACAGGTGGATGAGTTCATTATCTTAAAGGAACAGTTGGTAATGTTCAAATGGTAGATCTTGGTAAAAGGTCCATGATATGCATTTAGGATTATTTACACGTGTCATTTCAAACTCATTTGCATAATATATCATTTGCATGTTTCTCTGAAAGTGAATATACTGTACATGTGCGTTTACATATTGCACTGTTTGTATAGGACCTACATCTTATAGCATCTTATCCCCCCTCTGGCCCACTTCATGTGTTATGTATGAGGACAACAGACTATAATAGATTGCCCTGACACATGGATGCTGTGTGTTCAACTTTATTGCTTTAATATTTCATGGTTTTAGGATGACTTTCTACGGCATTATTATATTGATCAATAGAATTGACCCTGAAGTGTTAGAAGCCTGTGTCTTGCCATTGCCCTGCTTGAGGTTATCTCATCATCGGTCCTCCTGAACGACTGTGTGTGTGTGTGTGTGTGTGTGTGTGTGTGTGTGTGTGTGTGTCTGTCTGTCTGTCTGTCTGTCTGTCTGTCTGTCTGTCTGTCTGTCTGTCTGTCTGTCTGTCTGTCTGTCTGTCTGTCTGTCTGTCTGTCTGTCTGTCTGTCTGGTCTGTCTGTCTGTCTGTGTGTGTGTGTGTGTGTTGTGTGTGTGTGTGTGTGTTGTGTGTGTGTGGTGTGGTTTGTGTGTGTGTGTGTTGTGTGTGTGTGTGTTGAGGGCTGGTTCCTCCTCACCCGGCCCGGGTCAGACTGTTAGACTATGGGGTGGGTGAGTCTACAGGTTTAAACAGCCGTCACCATCGCCAAACTCAAGTAGAGCTCTGGAACAGAATGGGTTGGTTTTTGCTGAATGGAACCCTCTGACTGGAACATCTGGCCAGTGCTCACAGAAATCGGCTAATCATCATCATCATCGTCGGCATCGTCCTCCTTATCGTCCTCCCCACTTCCTCCTCCTCCTCTCCCGGTGTTCACTGAGGACCTCAGTGAAGCCTCCTCGGTGGTGGATGGCAGTGCGACCTCTATGACCTCTATGACCTCTGACCTCTAGGCAGGTCGGGAACCTGACTCCTCCTTGGTCGTCGGCTGGGGCCCGATGGCTCCTCACCCGGAGTTTCTGCGTTCAAACCCCACAGGGGTCTCTCTGAGGAGCTGTTCACATGGGATTCATGCTTTCATGTTCACCCCCAGGTGACACGGCTGCCTGTACCCTTGGCCAAGGCACTGGCAGTAGACCTGGAGTCGGCCCCTGGGCGTTGAACCGTGGCTCCCCGCTCCGCTGGGAGTTAAAATCACACAGTTCACAGGAGGGGGTCAATAAGAGATGTAGTTCTCTTTATTCTTAGTGGGGTGTCATGTTCCTGAAACATGTGTTCAGTGAAGCAGAACCTGCAGCGATACGACAGACAGGAGGAGCGAGGAAACCCACTGAGGTGCTGGGAGCGGAGGGTGGGGTCACTTCCTGTGGGTATGACACTGATAGGCTCAAAGGGACTAAGGGAGGTGGACAGCGTTTCTCTCTCTAGAACAAACCTGACCTTGGAGGGTAAGTGAGCGAGAGAGGGTGAGAAAGGAGAGTAAGAGGCAGACAGAGGCAACAGAGACAGAGACTGACAGTGAGAGGAACACAGACAACGACTAAGAGAGAGAGAGAGAGAGAGTAAGAGAGAGAGAGAGAGGGAGAGAGGGAGAGAGATACACAGACAAGACGAGAGAATAACAGAGAGAGACGGACAGAAATGTTGAAATACGTAGAATGCTGCACCACAGAACAAGTGGACTCCGATCTGAATCAGAGACTTGAGCAGAGGCGATGGAAATGTACGTTGAAACTTGTGCGAGCCAGGCAGTACGACCGTGGCATCACTAGGGCAGCGGGATGAGGAAGGGTTCAGAGGAGCGCTGAAGACACGGCAGCACATGGCTCATATTCTGTCCACGAGTCACATTACACCCTCATGTGCTTTGGAGGGAAATGTGACAGAGACAGAGACAAGGGAACGTGAGGGAAAATGTAGAGAGAGAGGATGGGGAGGAGAGAAGAAGAGAGGGGAGAGGGGGGGAGAGGGGAGAGGAGAGGGGAGGAGAGGAGAGAGGGGAGAGGAGGAGAGAGGGGGGAGAGGGGAGAGGAGATGGGAGGGGAGAGGAGGAGAGGAGAGGGGAGAGGGAAGAGAAAAGGAGAGGAGAGGAGAGAGGGGAGAGGAGGAAAGAGGAGCGGAGAGGGGGGGAGAGGGAAGAGGGGAGAGGAGAGGGGAGGAGAGAGGGGAGAGGAGAGAGGGGGGGAAAGGGGAGGAGAGAGGGGAGAGAAAAGGAGAGGAGAGAGGGGAGAGGAGGAGAGAGGGGGGGAGAGGGGAGAGGAGATGGGAGGGGAGGGGAGGAGAGGAGAGGGGGGAGAGGGAAGAGAAAAGGAGGAGGAGAGGAGAGAGGGGAGAGGAGGAAAGAGGAGGGGAGAGGGAGAGAGGGGAGAGGAGGAGGGGAGGAGAGAGGGGAGAGGAGAGAGGGAGGAGAGGGAGGGAGAGAGAGAGAGAGGGGGAGAGGAGAGAGGGGAGAGAGAAGGAGAGGAGAGGAGAGAGGGGAGAGGAGGAGAGGAGAGGGGGGGGAGGATCACAAATAGGTGTGATCAGAGGAGAGGAGAGGAGAGGGGGAGAGAGGGGGAGAGAGGGGAGTCACCTTGGTGGAGAGGGATGGAGGAAATGGCTGTCCTGGCAGACCCAACCGTGACTCAGCTCTGCCACCTTATTGCCTTTGAATAACATGACCTGGCTGTGTACCTTTCTGTCTGTGATGTCATTGAATGCCTTCACAATACACTCTGCTTTCAAGGGTTTCTGTATCTGCAGTCGTTCACTACCTCCCTCACTCCCACCATCGTTTACAATAGGATGAGCTGCAAAGGGGTTATCGTGTGTGTCTGTGTACATGATGAGGCAATAATGAGTCAATAAATAGGTGTGATCGGAGTTCCACAGCCGGGGACTAAGAATGAAGTTTCCAGAACATCCTCTACATTGGTCAAATGCGCCATCTGGTGGAAGTCTTGACGAACGAGGGACTGTTGCTTTTTTTTTTTTTTACTAAGTAGTCTGCTGTATGTTCCTTTATTGTCCAGCAGGTGGCAGTATAGTAGTCTAGTGTGTTCACTTATTGCCAGCAGGGGGCAGTAGTCGCTGTGCGCTGTATGCACGGTACTTCCTGTCGAAGTAGGACGTGAGGGAAAGTTCAAATAACAATAACAATCCCAACAATGAAGTGTTGTTCTGAAGTAGTTTGTTAACGGAACAGTTTGATGGCGGATTTAGAAAACCAGCGCAGTTTATCGGGTCTCTGGGTCCTGGGGAATAACCAGCTGGTGGATGAATGGAAGGTAATCCACACACCAGTACACACCAGTACACATGCTGGTAATGTAAGTGGAGCTGCACTCCTCACCAGTACACACCAGTATACATTTTGGTAATGTTAGTGGAACTGCTCTTCTCACCAGTACACATGTTAATAATGCTCTCTGCTCACCAGTGCGTGTTGAGATGAGGAGGACTGACTGACGTCCTGCTCTGTAATCACGGAACACATCACGAAACACTGATGACTGATTATTATTTAATATAACGTCAATGCATTCATGTCTCTGAGCGTCATTAAAGCTGATCAGAGCTGTCAGTGTGGTCCTTCATGGACCTTCATGACTCTATGCTGATGATGCCTCTTCTTGTAGCCACCCTGGAGGCTATAACCGTACTATTTCTGTATATTATGTTCTTATCGTTTCTTGTTTGGTTCAGAGTCAGGGAGTGCAGCTGTTCAGTCGCGACCCAGACCCCAGCAGGCTGACGCAGCGTTCTGCTGAGTTCCACAAACTGCTGCTGAAGATCAAAGGTGCTTAAGATGAGTGGTGCTGATGAGGCTGAAGTTACTGTTTTAGGTCTCGTCATGTTTCTTCAGGCCGGGTTCCTGAGTCCTGTCCCCTCGGTTCCTAAGTCCTCTCCCCTCGGTTCCTGAGTCCTGTCCCCCCGGTTCCTAAGTCCTGTCCCCTCGGTTCCTGAGTCCTCTCCCCTTGGTTCCTGAGTCCTCTCCCCTTGGTTCCTGAGTCCTCTCCCCTTGGTTCCTGAGCCCTGTCCCCTTGGTTCCTGAGCCCTCTCCCCTCGGTTCTTAAGTCCTCTCCCCTCGGTTCCTAAGTCCTGGCCCCTCGGTTCTTAAGTCCTCTCCCCTCGGTTCCTAAGTCCTGGCCCCTCGGTTCCTAAGTCCTCTCCCCTTGGTTCCTAAGTTCTGTCCCCTCGGTTCCTAAGCCCGGGTTCCCAAGTCCTGTCCCCTCGGTTCCCAAGTCCTCTCCCCTCAGTTCCCAAGTCCTCTCCCCTTGGTTCCTAAGTCCTGTCCCCTCGGTTCCTAAGCCTGGTTCCTAAGTCCTCTCCCCTCGGTTCCTGAGCCCTCTCCCCTCGGTTCCTGAGTCCTATCCCCTCGGTTCCTAAGTCCTGGCCCCTCGGTTCCTAAGTCCTCTCCCCTTGGTTCCTAAGTCCTGTCCCCTCGGTTCCAAAGCCCAGTTCCTAAGTCCTGTCCCCTCGGTTCCTAAGTCCTCTCCCCTTGGTTCCTAAGCCCGGTTCCTAAGTCCTGTCCCCTCGGTTCCTGAGCCCTCTCCCCTCGGTTCCTGAGTCCTGTCCCCTCGGTTCCTGAGTCCTGTCCCCTCGGTTCCTGAGTCCTGTCCCCTCGGTTCCTGAGTCCTGTCCCCTCGGTTCCTGAGTCCTGTCCCCTCGGTTCCTGAGTCCTGTCCCCTCGGTTCCTGAGTCCTCTCTGTTCCTTCAGGCGTCCCCTCCACCCCGGACCGGTCTCAGCTGGAGCTGGCGGTGCGGTTCAACGCGTGTGTGTTCTCCGTCGCTCAGGCCCAGACGGAGCGGGCCCAGTCGCTGCTCACAGAGGGCCTGCAGAGAGGTGGACACTGGCTTTATGTACTGCTGGGGATTTGGGCTCCCGCGCCCACGGAGAGTCTCTCACTGGGCGTCCTGTAGCAGGATGCTCCTACCTGCTCCTCACTCAAGGAGCTACGGTTCATAAATATATAAATATACAGCCTGTACAGACTGTACCTCTGTTTAAGGGCTACACAAATACAATTGAATTTATTTGAATTCACTGTCACAGTTTGTTGTTTTGGAATTCAAGTGTAATGATTAAATTGATTAACTAGTAAAGAAGTCAATGTCGCTCAGTTCTGACCCCCTCAGCTCTCGGGGTCGCGGGGGGGACCGGTGAGGCCGCCCCTGAAGTCTGGTCTCTCTGGGGCCCTGCTCTGAGGGTCGTGGCCGACGGGCCCCTGGTGGTCGGCACACTGCGGCTGCTCTGTCTGCAGTGGGCCGTGTGGCTGTCCTCAAACCGCCTCACACACATACAGGAGCTGAGGGTGAGCCACACACACACACACACACACACACACACACACACACACACACACACACACACACACACACACACACACACACACACACACACACACACACACAGGACCTGAAGGTACCTCTCCACACACACACACACACACACACACACACACACACACACACACACACACACACACACACACACACACACACACACACACACAGGACCTTAAGGTACCTCTCCACACACACACGCGCGCGCGCACACACACACACACACACACACACACACACACACACACACACACACACACACACACACACACACACACACACACACACACACACACACACACACACACACACACACACACACAGGACGTGAAGCTGAGGAACTCATCTTCACACGTTGGGGACCTGAGACTGTGTCTAAGATGGCTGCCGTTAGTTGCAACGTGTTGTACGTTGGAGTGGAGAGATGTGATGAGAGAGAGCGCAGGAGAGCAAGATCTTCAAAATAAATCTCATAAGTCTGTCCCCCTGCGGCCCCTCCCTGCTCCATCTCCTCCATTGAGAACTTCTGCATTCACGCATTTGTGATCGACAGGCAAGATAGGTTCCATGAACCAATCAGGAAGAGATGACAGGATTGGTCAGAATTAGCAAGGGGCCGACTCAATTCGTCTACTACAGAGGAAGGGGCAGTCGACCAGAACGGAAACAAATCCGAGTTTCTTCCTCAGTTTGCGTGTAAACATGTTGAGTGTAATATGTCATGGACAACAGTGGCCTGCTCATGTGGTGGTTCCCGGTCTTCGTGTGTCGCAGGGCGAGCTCTCCTCTCTGTCGGACCGACTGTCTGCTCTGGAAGAGGAGGAGGAGAGGAAGAGGAGTCTGTCTGCGTGGGACCGCGACCCCCCCCGCCTGGTGGCGGACCCCGTGCGGCTGACGGAGCTGCTGGACGTCTGCACCGTCGTGGCCCGAGGTCTGAGCCGTCCTGCGACGATGGGACTTAAGCTACTTTAGGCGCTGGGAGGCCTTTATAGTCAAGGTCCCATGACACGCCAACAGGTGTGAGTGGGATTGGCCGGTACAAGCAGAAAATCTGTCCCATCACACGCCCACCTGTGATGTCATGAGGGGCAGATTTTCAAAACGGCTTGTAACGGCTAATCACACCACACCTGGTGGCGTGTCATGGGATGTTTAACAGCATTTTTTGTTATATTTTTTGAAATTCTTTTAACATCCGAGAGCAATCAATGAATCCAACGCTCTGACAAACACTAGAAACCAGTCTCATCTCGCTGCAACAGGCCTGGAACAAGCTCGCCCAATCACGTCATTCAGCCAGGATGAAGTGATTGGACGGCCCACCTCTCTGTCTCCCTGGCTGTCTGTCTCCCTGGCTGTCTGTCTCCCTGGCTGTCTGTCTCCCTGGCTGTCTGTCTCCCTGGCTGTCTGTCTCTGTCTGTGCTGTTCCGTCTAAGCCGCTGATGCGCTGTCTGTTGGTCTGTCTGTCTGTCTCTGTCTGTCTGTTCTGTTCGTCTGTCTGTCTGTCTGTCTGCTTGTCTCCCTGGCTGTCTGTCTTTCTGGCTGTCTGTCTGTCTCCCTGGCTGTCTGTCTGTCTGTCTGTCTGTCTGTCTGTCTGTCTGTCTGTCTGTCTGTCTGTCTCCCTCTAAAGCCGCCTAACTCTTCCGCGAGGCTAGCAGACCTGTGGCTAATGCTAGTAAACTAGTCCGGTGTTTTGGGGGAGGCCTGAACCATCAGGTTAGCCACAGCAGGAGTCACAAAGACACCGGACTATTTCCAGAGTTATATTTTTGAGGAGTGTGAGATCGGCTGTCGCTCAGCGCTACACTTTACACTCAGAGAAATAGAAATAGACATGTAGCTCTATTTTTAAAACAAATCAATGTTGTATAAATGTGTCTGGGTTCAGGGGCCGAGTGGCTGAACGACGGCCGTCCTTCAGACGCTCTGTCGGAGCTCCAGAGAGCCTTCTCCCTCCCGGCCCCCCGGGACGTCCTGGCCCACGCACACGTCCTCTCAGGCCGCTGCCTCGCCGACACGGTGAGACACACATCTGTCCCTCGTCGGCGCGCAGAGACGCCTGCCTGTCCTCTATCTTCATCCATCAGGTATACGAGGGCTGCTTCGTACCCGTGCTGCTCGGCTGGGACATCACGGCCACGGGACAAAGTGTTGGACCAGTTGGACCGTTGACCTCGCTGGTTGTAGATTTGAGCTTTACAATATTGCCTCACATTCACCCATTCATAATAATAATAATAATAATAATACAGCTTGTTATAAAAGCGTCTTTCAAGGTACCCAAGGGCACTGTACAAATAAGAATAAGATACATGCAGTCAATATAAGGTACATATAGTCGAGCACTGACACCATAGACCGACTACACTGGGACAGGGACAGGCAGAGCTAGCGTACAGGACAGACACAGGATGGACAAGGATGCAAAGTGTGAAGGGAAAAACATCCATAGAGGCACTCGGAGAGGAAACAGACCATGCACGGGGCACAATGCACACCAGATGTAGGGATGAGAACAAGGAAACACAGAAAATAAACGCGGCATTGCAGGTAGAAACCAGGAGGCGGAAAGGAGGGCTGAGGCTCGATGTTTTTAAAGTGGGTAAGGTTGTGCTTTGGTGCGTCACGAGAGGCGGGGGATGCCACCGCTTTGGGCCGTTCATGCACACATTGACACACCGACGGTGGTACTGTCCACCTCGCAGGGCGACGGCCAGCGGGTCAGGAGCAGTGAGGGTGAGACGTCTCGCTCGGGGACACCTCGACACTCGGGGAGCTGGGGAGCCAACCCGCTGTACCTCCTGAGACAATAGACCTCGGTGTTCCACCGTTAACGTAGCGTTTATAACCGTTCACTACTTTAACGGCACCGACAACAGCTTTGACTCCTTGGCCCCCTACAGAGTTTGTTATGTGCGATCATTAAAGACCCCGTGTTATTCCCCGGAGACATTTGACCGATGGAACCGGAGCCTCCGAGGCAGGACTTATTCTTCAGAGGTCTTGGTTGATGGACACCGTTCTGATGTTGCAGGCCGCGATTTTATTCACAACCTGTGTATGAGCAAGTGCCCTGGCCCGCTCGGTCTCCCCTTTAACACGTGGGGGTCGACTGTCCCCCTGCGGCGCTCAGGGCCGCCCCCAGATGGCGCTGCTGTGCTTCATGAGGGCTGTGGAGACGGAGCCCCACTGTGTCTCCGCACTGCACCGCAGCACCGAGGTCTACGGCCAGCTGGGGAACGCAACGGCCCAGCTGGAGGGTCTCCGGCTGCTCAACACGGTGGGACACACACACACAGACACACACACACACACAGACAGACACAGACACAGACACACACACACAGACACAGACAGACACACACACACACAGACACACACACACACAGACACAGACACACACACACACACACACACAGAGACACAGACAGACACACACTCACACCCCCCATTCAACAGTTCCTCCTCACATCGCTCTACTCCCCACGTGTGTTTGCTCAGCCCGTTCTTATGTACAGGACGTCGGAGACCTTTTAAAATAACTTCTCGGGCCGATCATGACTCTCCTGCGACCCCGTAGGATATCAGGAGACCAATGCACACGATGAGGAGCTTGAGTTACCCCAGGTTATTAAAGGTCCCATGACGGGCCACCAGGTGTGGTGTGATCAGCCGGTACAAGACATCACAGGTGGGCGTGCCCACCTGTGATGTGTGACGGAGGGAGGACCGACGTTGGCTCCAGTCCACCGGGTCGGCTGATCTGTCCAGCACACATCTCGGTGTAAGGCTGACCACACCCCCACCTGGTGGCACGCCATGGGACCTTTAAAATAACTTCTAGGGCCTCCCGCGACCCTCCCGCGACCCCAAATGACATCAGGAAGGACCCCAGGTTGGAGAAGCCCTCTGTCAACGTCCGTCTGTCCCCCAGGCCCTGAGGCTGCCCGCGCCTGCCGCCCCCAGCATGGCCGCGGAGGTGTCCCCGCTGCGCGCCTCCCTGCTGCTGGGCAGCCCGGCGCTGGGGAGCCTGCTGTCCGTCCCCCCGGCCCCCAGCGTGCAGCGCCGCCTGGCCCTGAGCTGTGTCCTCCACGGACGGTGAGGGCCCCGGGCTCCTCGCTCACATCGAGGGCCTTTAGTGACGCTCTAATCCAAAGGGTCTCACATGAGGGTGACGGGGTGAACCCTGGGTGAGGGGGTGAGGGGGTGAACCCTGGGTGAGGGGGTGAGGGGGTGAACTCTTGGTGAGGGGGTGAGGGGTTGGGGTGAGAGGGTGAGGGGGTGGTCCTGAGTGAGGGGGTGAGGGGGTGAAGGGCTGGTCCTGGGGTGAGGGGGTGAGGGGTTGGGGTGAGAGGGTAAGGGGGTGGTCCTGAGTGAGGGGGTGAACCCTTGGTGAGGGGTTGGGGTGAGAGGGTGGTCCTGAGTGAGGGGGTGAGGGGGTGAACCCTTGGTGAGGGGTTGGGGTGAGGGGGTGAGGTGCTGGTCCTGGGTGAGGGGGTGAGGGGGTGAAGGGCTGGTCCTGGGGTGAGGGGGTGAGGGGGTGAGGGGCTGACCCTTGTGTTGTGACCGCAGGGTGGCTGAGGGCGTGGAGCACTACCTGGACCTGCTGGCCGTCCTCCAATCAGATCCTCAACACGCGGTAAAACATGTTTAACCCCGTCCAACTAAAGAGGGGTACTGTACCGGGGTGGGGGTCTCTAACCACTACCGTCAGGTTTACTGTACCGGGTGGGGGTCTCTAACCACTACCGTCAGGTTTACTGTACCGGGTGGGGGTCTCTAACCACTACCGTCAGGTTTACTGTACCGGGTGGGGGTCTCTAACCACTACCGTCAGGTTTACTGTACCGGGTGGGGGTCTCTAACCACTACCGTCAGGTTTACTCTGAAACCAGACCAAGCTCACCTCAGAGCCATACGCCACCATAATAATAACACAATAATATCATTAACCTCAAAGCAAACATCCTCTGAATCAGACAGACTGGCAAGTAAATCTAATAAAAAAGACAAAGAAATTCAAAATGTGAGCTAGATAGTGAAAGGATAAAACGTGCTAAACGTAGCAAAGCAATGGCTCCATTCCCGAGGCCGTTTAGGAGGTTCCTCACTGGTCTCTGTGGGGGTCCCGTCTCAGGTCCCCCCGCCCCCGGTCCAGGCCCCGCCCCCGGTCCAGGCCTCGCCGCGGGGGGCGGAGCTCTACCTGGAGGCGGCCGCCGCCCTGCTCCTGGCCGGGCGGGGCCCCGACTGCTGGGCGCTCTGCGACGAGGTCCTGAGCGCCACCCTGGACCTGCTGCCCCAGAGGCTCACCCTGGGGGTCCCCCCGGAGGACCGGGACCTGGAGCCCCTGGACGTGGTGCTGTGGGCGGGGGCGGCCCACCTGCTCCAGGCCCACTGCCAGGCCGCCCTGGAGGACTGGAAGCAGGCGGTGACCAGCTACACCAGGTGGGCTCCATGGGGGGCGCTGTGGGGGCTGACTGAGGGGTCCTGGGGTTCCTGAGGGTCCTGGGGGGTCCTGAGGGTCCTGGTGGGTCCTGGGGGATCCTGGGGGGTCCTGGTAGGTCTTGAAGGGTCCTGAGGGTCCTGGTGGGTCTGGGGGTTCCGGGTGGGTCTGGGGGGTCCTTAGGGGTCCTGGGGGGTCCTTGGGAGGTCCTGGTGGGTCCTGGTGGGTCCTGGTAGGTCTTGAAGGGTCCTGAGGGCCCTGGTGGATCTGGGGGATCCGGATGGGTCCTGGTGGGTCTGGGAGCTCTTTAGGGGTCCTGGGGAGTCTGGGGGTCCTTGGGAGGTCCTGGTGGGTCTTGAAGGGTCCTGAGGGCCCTGGTGGGTCTGGGGGGGTCCAGAGGTCCTTAGGGGTCCTGGGGGGGTCCTTTGGGGTCTGACTGAGGGGTCGGCGTAGCGTGGGAGTGATGTCATGATGATGATGATGATGATGATGATGATGATGATGAAGGTGTGTGTGTGTTGCAGGTGTATCAACCTAACAGGGAAGGTGTGTTTCAAAACCCACGGTGAGCGTTTCTTTATTTGTTCAGATTTGCTTTCATTCATTTGAATATCGAACAATGTCAAATCGGTTCATGGTAACAGCGATCTCTTACTTGGTGGTGGTGGTGGTCTTGTATTTGGTCACGCTCCCTCAAAGGTGGCCTGGTTCTCCCCCTGGCTCATGAGGTCTGTGTCCCCCACAGGGTCCCAGACCCCCCCCGGAGACCCCTCCGGGCGGCCCGGGTCTAGACTCCGCTCCCTGCAGAAGCTGAAGGGGCTCTCGCTGGCCGGCCGCGGAGTCAGCTTCACCCAGAGGGACCAGCTCAGAGAGGCCCTCAGGGACCTGCAGCTCAGCTCACTGGTGTCCCCTGGTACGCACACTGGTCTCACCTGGAACGCACACTGGTCTCACCCAGAACGCACACTGGGTTCACATGGTTCACACTGGTCTCACCCAGTTCACACTCTGGTTAAACCTGGTGCGCACACTGGTTTCACCTGGTGCGCACACTGGGGTCACCTGGTTCACACTGGTGTAATCTGGTACTCACACTGGTTATACCTGGTATGTACGCTGGGTTCAGCTGGTTCACACTTGTTTCACCTGGTCCGTACACTAGTGCTGTGTCTCAAATCGCGCACTTCTGCACTTATACTTAATATTTTGAGTACGTAAGTGCGTTCACACTGAGCAGTGTGCGAAAATGTAGTGCGCTATGCGCACTACATTGGCGCACTCAAACGGCCAGAAAATTGAGTGTGGATCGATGGACACTTTCCACACTTAACGGCCGCCATCTTGGTGACGAAGATGACGCTATGTCTAGAGCTACGTCGCTAAACGGAAGATACGTCACTACTTTTCAAATGGCGGCGGTTGGTTGTTTGGAATCAGCGTTAAAAAGTTGTAGAAGAAGAAGCTGTCGAGTCATTTCCGGTAAGTGCGCAGCGGCAGTGTTTGATTTGAGACGGTACTAGCTTGTCGAAATTTGCGCACTGTGCAACGAAGTGCACTGAATTGCAGTGTACTGTAAAGCAGTGCACTTAGAGAAGTGCGCGATTTGAGACACAGCATAGTTCTACCTGCAAATAACTTCCCAGTCTGACTGATTGGACTCTGGGGCTGGGGGAGGCTGCACACCTGTTGTTCATTGAGTGATCAATGTTTGACAGGTTAACCCAGCCGTCTCCACAGAGATAGCAGGAGACGGCTGGTTGAACCTGTTGCACATTGATTACTCAATGAACAACAGGTGTGTAACCTCCCCCAGCCCCAGAGTCCAATCAGTCAGACTCGGGCCAGGTGAGGCTTCTTAAACCAGCCATCCTCCACACTCACTAACTGCTCTAACTGCGAGTGTAGGCGTGTTACAGATCGTCTACATTTGCGCGCATACATGAACTAGTCAGAAACACGTCAAGTCGGACACAGGTACACTTCTCGTAGTTTGAACAAGCATAGTTTGGAGAGGACACGCCTCTTTGAAAGCAGTTACGTAATTTGTCACGTGGTAAGTCCACGTGGTAATACCAACCCACCTGGGCAACGTTTTGATATGATGAGGGGAGTGTCTTATGTCCATTTATTGGAGACCGAGTTTTTAAAGTCATGTGACGTGTCGCTTACGGAAGTTATCACCAGCATTTCTGTCAATTTGATCCCAGAATGCATTATGTTATGCGAGGCAACTCGACGCATGCTTGATCTGAAACTGGCCTTGTGTCTGCTGTCTATCTGTACCCCCCCCGCCCCGCTGTCTCCCCAGGGGGTGTCGGCGCGGGGCTGTGGCTGGGGGAGGTGCTCTGGAGGCTGGACAGACGTCGGGAGGCGGCCTCCTGCTGGGAGAGGAGCCTGGCTGCGGAATCACCTGCAGAGTAAGACGCCGTCCACACAGAAACCATTTTTTGGGTGAAACCGCCCAAGTCTTGTGTGTGTGGGCCGACCGTCCAGGCAGCTCCGGCGGCTCCGGTGCCTGAAAACGCACTCTTGGGAAACCAGGTCCCAGGGTGGATCAGATAAAAATGGACCTATGGGGCTTCGTGTTAGGATTTGTGTGGACACCTGAAACGCAAACGGTGACGTTAACCCCCCCCCCCGCCAGCTGGGCAACGTTTGAGCTGCGTTTTTTTTTTTAATTATTATTTGTATTATTATTCTAGCTTTAAATACAGCCCCTTGGTAAATGTAATTACCTACTAACTATACATTAAAAAGTATTTCTGCTCATTCTAAAAGGGCTAACGACTGTAATCTCCTCCTCGTTGGAATGTTTGTATACAGCGCTGGATGGCCGCTGGATTAGCCACAGGCTTGATGCGCTCCACTTTTTTTTTGTGGAGAACCAGAGCCTTGAGTATTTATTACAGCGTTTCTACAGCACGATGTGTTTTCGCAATGAGTCCGTCTTTACAGAGATATTCCTGAGGCGCATCGAAGGAAAACGGAGGGGAAAGATTGTTTTCGTGTGTGTGTGTGTGTGTGTGTGTGTGTGTGTGTGTGTGTGTGTGTGTGTGTGTGTGTGTGTGTGTGTGTGTGTGTGTGTGTGTGTGTGTGTGTGTGTGTGTGACATTTATTTATATATATATAAATGTTTATTTCTATTGATTAAAGGAAAAGATATAAACACTGTTTAAGCAGAACTTCTGCCGAGGAGATAAACAAAATGCGATAAGGGCAAAAAGATAGTCATAAAGGTTTTGGATTTATTTATTATTATATTTTTAAATAGGAGCGTTGTCCAAACGCATATCACTCTCTCAGAGAGGATAAGGAGCCAATAGAACAAACCACTCCATCAGGGTAAATGTTGGTTTCATTCAACTCTGTAACTATGGTGTCCTTTATGATCGACCAGATGGAGGTTTCGAGAACATCTTCTGGACCCCTGTGCCCTGTTGATATGTTCCATATCAAGTCTTTAGAAAATATGCACAAATAATTATTCAACACCGGCCACAGATACTGAGCATTTGGTCACAGGGAGACGTTTGGGATTTATGTTTGAGGGGGAAGAAATGTCATACATGATCATCTGGTCCAGTAGTAAACAGAGTTGTATATGTACATGCAAAGTAATGGGTGTTGGTTATGAAGGTTATGAATTAATCTATTCCTAAATGTCTTGCGTTGCAGGACGCTTCCGTTGTACCTACAAGAGCCCAGGTCGAGTCCTTCGCTGGATCCCAGCGTCCTCCGCAGCAGAGTACAGAGTCTGACACAGACGTAGCACAGAATTACAATACGGACATTTTGGACTGAAACCTTTTTCAATCCACCGTTGACCTGATCAGAACATGTTACATTTTAAGTTGTTGCTAGTTTTGTCATGTAGAAAATGTCATGAATGTTTGCACTTTACCACTAACGATATAAATCGGAGAACTATTATCCAGTCAAGCAAGGAATGTGTAATGTGCCATTGGTGCAATTACAGGTAATGATTTAATTTGATTAAAACCTTGACACAACATAAACCCAAATAATCATCAGTGTTATTTGTTTTTCGACTCTGTTCTGAAATATTAATTCATAAACATATCTTTTACATGAGCTGGTCCGATGAGACGTAATAGTGTGCCTTATCAACGCGGTATCGCTCAATTGGAAGAACGACGTATGATGACGGGTTTTAAAGGGCCAATGGGTAAATAGAATTGACGTCGCAGTTGGTCCAAACCTCGAGCAAACAGTTCTCTGATTGGTCACCAGAGTTGGTGGGCGTGTACAGACTTCCTGGCCACGGTTGCTTCGACCAATCAGGATCCAGCATCGAGGCAGGCCGTCGTATAACGATAAAGAAATGCGAAGCGTCTGACTGTCGAGTCGAAATCCCGAAAACGCCGAGAGAGAAAGCCAGATACAAAGCTACATTTCCTTTATTTATACGAACCAATCCAGGGGACAACCATGGCCTCGGGGAGCGAGTAAGAACCCCTTCCTCCACAGATGAACGTTCACCGTGGTTTCCGAGCAGATGAGTCCCTTTAGCGCCGGAGAAGGGGGTGCTCATCACAATACTGACGGCGTTAGCTGCTTTAGCTCCGGGGCTAAAGCTCCGGGAGAGCCCGTCCGTTTCCCCATCCTCCCGCGGGGGACGGGACGGCGGTGCAACACCGCTCACCGAGAAAGAAACGTTGAACCATTGAGCAGATTCATTCAGAAGTGTGTGTCAATTCAGCCAGCTGGCTGAAGCTAACGATGCTAGCGTCGACTGCTGACAAAGCGCCGTCATCTGCTGCTGGTAGCCCGGCTAGGCCGAGGCCGTCCAGCGGCGCACTGCTGCCGGGCGACCAGAGCTGCTCATGTACTTTAATGTGTTTTTTATTTTTTAAAAGGTTGTGGTTCACCTTAACCAGGACCGGTGGGCGGCGGTTGGGAACCCGCTGCGGCGGCGGCAGCACGCGAGCCGCCGTCACGCGGAACTGTCAGAGAGATGCTAGCATAGCGTTAGCCTAGCATGCTAGACCACCAGTGCGTCCACATCGACCCTGCGACCGACTTTATAAAGCCTTGTTTCATCCCCGGTCCTCCGGTTAGGGTTAGAACTCCCTCACGGGTCGTGTGGGCGCACAGTTCTGTATCTCTGAAGCGGAACTTCGTGTTTTAATTTGAATTAAGGCCCCCGTAAGGGGCTTGCGGAGTAAAAGTTTGGAAATATCCTTTTGCTGTGTCATCTGGGCTCCGTTAGCCCCGAGCTAGCATTAGCACCAAGCTAGCACCAAGCTAGCGCAAGCTGGTGAGACGCAGCGAGCTCCGATGTTTTCCCCTGGTTGTGACTATTAATTACACATCGTATGTCATTTATACACAGATGTCGGTTTTAGACGTTTTACAAAATGGTTTCATTTTTTTCAATCTTTAATCGCTCTTTCCTTACTTTCACAAATCATTTTAGGTTTCGTTTCTTTTTCGTTTCCCCTCCCCTGGGGAACACAACATGCAATGCGTACCTTCGGTACTTTTCCTTGTGGACGTCTAACTGGTTTCTATCTTACATCAACAGCTCCAAAAATGATGATCTGTCCACTGCGATCCTCAAACAGAAACACAGGCCCAACAGGCTTATGGTCGATGAGTCCATTAATGAGGACAACAGTGTGGTCTCCCTGTCTCAGGTACAGCTCTCCTGCTATTAAAATAATTCTGTATTACAGACTGATGTGTTTACCCCTCGCAAACAAGACGCTGTCTGTCTACCTTTTGATGATGTGTGAAGTTAGAATCTTAACCGAAGCTGGTGTTCATTGGTGTATTATTTTTTTACCATGAAGACCAAGATGGACGACCTGCAGCTGTTCCGTGGAGACACAGTGTTGATGAAGGGAAAGAAGAGGAGGGAGACGGTGTGCATCGTCCTGTCCGATGACACCTGCTCCGACGAGAAGATCCGCATGAACAGGGTGGTCCGCAACAACCTGCGGGTCCGCCTGGGCGACGTCATCGGGTAGGCCCACGCACGGCTGCGGTGGTGCCCTGAGCCTTCAGTTGCCCTGCCTCCAACTGGATGTGTTTATTAACCCGAGCGGACCCCTCTCTGCAGCATCCAGCCGTGTCCCGATGTCAAGTACGGAAAGAGGATCCATGTTCTACCCATCGACGACACCGTGGAGGGGATCACTGGGAACCTGTTCGAGGTCTACCTGAAGCCGTACTTCCTGGAGGCCTACAGGCCCATCCGCAAGGGTGCGTACCGGTGGAATATCCTGTTTCTTCAGCAGCAAGGCCAGTCATTTAGCCCACGGGCACCGAGCCTAACCTTGAATTGCTTCCTCCACGAACAGGGGACATCTTCCTGGTGAGGGGAGGCATGCGTGCGGTCGAGTTCAAGGTGGTGGAGACGGACCCCTCTCCCTACTGCATCGTTGCCCCCGATACGGTCATCCACTACGAGGGCGAGCCAATCAGGAGAGAGGTATGTGTCCTGATCAGGTCTAACAGTGGAGGGAACCGGTCTCAAACGAGAGCCTCGGAACTCAGTTCTACCTCCATGTGCTCCTCTAGGACGAGGAGGACTCCCTGAACGAGGTTGGCTACGATGACATCGGGGGAGTGAGGAAGCAGCTGGCTCAGATCAAGGAGATGGTGGAGCTTCCTCTGAGGCATCCTGCCCTGTTCAAGGCCATAGGAGTCAAGGTGACCTTCTGGGAGGATTAGGAGCGAGGGCTGCTCCATTGTGGAAAAAATCAGCACAATTATTTAGTTCAATATTGAAATCTCGGTTATTCAGACGATTATTTTGAGTTTGAAAACATTTCTCTCCAAAGAAACCACTTTGTAAATGAGAACTTTGCCTTTCCCCTTAAACAAATACACCAAATGGTCAAATAGAAAATAATGTCCAGATATGTATCCAACGGTTCTGCAATTTCTATAAAAGAAAAATCTCGACGAAATTCGATTAATCGCCAAGCCACATTAGGACCACACGTCACTAGTGAACCTCAACATTATCATCCCTCACTGGTGAACCCTCAACATTATCATACCTCACTGGTGAACCCTAACATTACCATCCCTCACTGGTGAACCCTAACATTATCATCCCTCACTGGTGAACCCTAACATTATCATACCTCACTGGTGAACCCTAACATTATCATACCTCACTGGTGAACCCTAACATTATCATACCTCACTGGTGAACCCTAACATTATCATACCTCACTGGTGAACCCTAACATTATCATACCTCACTGGTGAACCCTAACATTATCATACCTCACTGGTGAACCCTAACATTATCATCCCTCACTGGTGAACCCTAACATTATCGTACCTCACTGGTGAACCCTAACATTATCATACCTCACTGGTGAACCCTAACATTATCATACCTCACTGGTGAACCCTAACATTATCGTACCTCACTGGTGAACCCTAACATTATCGTACCTCACTGGTGAACCCTAACATTATCATACCTCACTGGTGAACCCTAACATTATCATACCTCACTGGTGAACCCTAACATAGTCTAACTTACTTGTGGTCTATAAAGAGGTTATACTGTAGGATTGTTAGACGTTTATCTATGAACGATAGTTTTCCATCTTCCATTTCCTTGGGTAAATAACTAGCCTTCTGCAGGGCAGCTGCCTGTATATGACTGATCTTCTCTCTCGCAGCCCCCCCGTGGCATCCTGCTGTACGGACCCCCAGGAACAGGAAAGACCCTGATCGCCAGAGCCGTGGCCAATGAGACGGGAGCCTTCTTCTTCCTCATCACGTACCTCACTGGTGAACCCTAACATTATCGTACCTCACTGGTGAACCCTAACATAGTCCAACTTACTTGTGGTCTATAAAGAGGTTATGCTGTAGGATTGTTAGACGTTTATCTATGAACGATAGTTTTCCATCTTTAACCATTTTCTTGGGTAAATAACTAGCCTTCTGCAGGGCAGCTGCCTGTATATGACTGATCTTCTCTCTCGCAGCCCCCCCGTGGCATCCTGCTGTACGGACCCCCAGGAACAGGAAAGACCCTGATCGCCAGAGCCGTGGCCAATGAGACGGGAGCCTTCTTCTTCCTCATCAACGGTGCGTCACTGGTCTCTAGCGTCGTGTGTGCAGTAACGTACCTCCCAACAGTCTTTGGATTACATCATGAGATTTCAGACTACCATCGTCTCCCTAAAGTGGCCTGATGGCCCTGAGACGCGCCAGGTGTTGACTCCTCCGCGTGTTCCCTCCAGGCCCTGAGATCATGAGCAAGCTGGCAGGAGAGAGCGAGAGTAACCTGAGGAAGGCCTTCGAGGAGGCCGAGAAGAACGCTCCGGCCATCATCTTTATTGATGAGCTGGACGCCATCGCCCCCAAGAGAGAGAAGGTGATGGAACGCAGCCAGAAGCCACCGGCCGCTGCATTATGCATTGGAATGGAGCCGGGCCATGTTCAGGGATGGAGTTTATCATCCCAGGACGGTGGTGTCTCGTCACGGAGTGGTGCTCGATGTAAACATGAAACCCCCGTTTTTAAATTCCAAACCGATGACGTTGAGATGCTGTTAAAGTCGTGAAATTGGAGTTGACTTGCCGGTAAGGGCAAGTAATGTCTCTAAAAATAATGACCCGCAGTTAGACAAGGAATGCTATTTTAATTCGTATCTATATTTAGATATTTATCAATGATAATGGTGCCAATACGTCTTTAAATAGCTCCCATTCCTGAGTTAGGATCACGTTACGGGGACAACAGTCTTCCCATAGCTCCAGCCCTGAGTTACGGGGACAACAGTCTTCCCATAGCTCCCAGCCCTGAGTTATGGGGACCAGTCTTCCCATAGCTCCCAGCCCTGAGTTATGGGGACCAGTCTTCCCATAGCTCCCAGCCCTGAGTTATGGGGACCAGTCTTCCCATAGCTCCCAGCCCTGAGTTATGGGGACCAGTCTTCCCATAGCTCCCAGCCCTGAGTTATGGGGACCAGTCTTCCCATAGCTCCCAGCCCTGAGTTGTGTGTGGCTGACTGTGTGTTCCTGTGTAGACGCACGGCGAGGTGGAGCGGCGCCATCGTGTCCCAGCTGTGCTGACCCTCATGGACGGCCCTGAAGCAGAGGGCCCATGTCATCGTCATGGCAGCCACCAACAGACCAAACAGCATTGACCCCGCCCTGAGGAGATTCGGTGAGTGAGCCCTTGGATATGAATTCTAGGAGGTGGAGCCCATGGTTAATGGGGTGTTTATAGATCCAGTCTGCACACGTCTGATGACCGGACGTGTGTGTTTGATGTCTGCTGTTCTGGGTGAAGCATTGGAGAACTACAGATCCATGAGGCTGTGAAGTTGTCCGACCGCCCGTGGTGGGTTCAGTGACGGGTATCCTGTGCATCAAGGTGTCCCTCACTGCAGAGATGACCTTCCAGACGGCATAGAGCTCCCCTTGGTCTGGGTGACTGGTTGTGTCTGGATGAGCCATGGGTCTGCGGTAGAGGCTGGCCGGGCGTTGACTGGGTTCTCCTGCTCCTTTAGGGCGTTTCGACAGGGAGGTGGACATCGGCATCCCTGACTCCACCGGCAGGCTGGAGATCCTTCAGATCCACACCAAGAACATGAAGCTGGCCGACGACGTGGACCTGGAGCAGGTCTGTGCTGCTCCTGCATTATTGAGTGTATTGATCGCTGATGGGAAACCGCCGACATCTGATCTTGAAACGAGGTGCATGTACCGTTGAGCGGAAAGGGTGCGCTGGACACAAATAGTTCCTCTTATTTTTGACGAAAGTTGCTGTATTTTGGGAGAGGTGTCTCTTTTTAGTTTCATTCAGTTATTTGGATGAATTGGTTTCATAATGTGACATTGTATAACGGCAAATCTGTATTCTGTTGAACGCATACAGCAATAGTTTTGGTGTAGTCTGTTCTTAGAGGTCATTCCGGGCAGATGAGTGGCTATGGACCACGGTACTCAGTAACTTGTATTTAAGAACACAGGTTGGCTGCCATCTGCTCATCTAAAATCCAGTGAAATTAATCAGGTTAATGGTGTGAGGATTAGGGGGGCATCGCTCGCATGATCGTTTGCAACTACAAATGTGTTCTTTGATTTATGAAGTATTTATTTGGACTGCGTTTTGACTGTTTTTATGGGCTTAACGACGGGACAGTGAGTGGGTTGAGGAACAGAGGAAGGCCACGTAGCATAGGACCACAGATGGGACTCGAACCCGTGCCTCTGCAAGGCGTACTGGCTCCAGGTCCTCCCACTAGCGGGTAGACCCCTCCCTGACGTCCGGCTGTGATTGGTTGTCCAGGTGGCCAACGAGACCCATGGCCACGTGGGCGCTGACCTCGCGGCGCTGTGCTCGGAGGCCGCCCTGCAGGCCATCAGGAAGAAGATGGACCTCATCGACCTGGAGGACGAGACCATCGACGCCGAGGTCATGAACTCTCTGGCCGTCACCATGGACGACTTCAAGGTAGGGACCCCGCAGACCTCCAGGGGTCGAAGGTCATCCTGTGGTCTCCTTGTGCTGCGCTCAGTTGTAATTATTATATGATGATGGTATTGTATGATTACCGTCATCAGTGTTGGAACGTAAATATAAGTATTTTGTTACTTGAGCTGTTTAATGGATGACTTGGTTTAGTTTATTAAATGTATTTGTCGGGGATCGTAAACTAATTCCTAGAGGAGATGTTGTTCTAGATTTAACTACTAGCTCATTTCAAGCGGCAGCTAATTAATGAACACAGATTTAGATTTGATGCCGCTTTTTAAATCCATAATTGTGTTAATTGTGTTCAAATGACTCTGTACGCAATTGGCTGCCTGTCGTCGTTGTGTTAAACCAGCCAATGGGCTCTATGCACAGCTCCACCACTTCCTGGACTTAGTGCAGCTCCTTCATTTCCTGTCTTACATTACTGGACAAACTGATTAATCCAGGTGTGTCTGAGTAGTCCCAATGGTCAGACACACCTGGATTAATCAGTTTATCCAATAATGTAAGACAGGAAATAAAGGAGCAGCATTAAGTTCAGGAAGTAGTGGAGCTGTGCAAAGAGCCCATAGCGCGGCGGGGGGGAAGCCAGCTTGTATTGCCCTTCTCCAGAAGACCCTTCTGCAGGGCGAACTTAACTCCCTGTCAGAATGGGTGGGGGGTAACCAGTCTAGTGATGTGTGGCGGTTCCCCGCTCCTGTTGTTCTGACGCTGTGACCTGTGACCGCAGTGGGCCCTCAGCCAGAGCAACCCCTCCGCCCTGAGGGAGACGGTGGTGGAGGTCCCCAACATCAGCTGGGAGGACATCGGAGGCCTGGACGACGTCAAGAGGGAGCTGCAGGAGCTGGTGCAGGTAGGACTGGAGAACCAGGGGGAGGTCCTCGGAGAACCTCCTTACTGGAGAACCGGGGGGAGGTCCTCGGAGAACCTCCTTACTGGAGAACCGGGGGGAGGTCCTCGGAGAACCTCGTTACTGTAGAACCTCCTTACTGGAGAACCGGGGGGAGGTCCTCGGAGAACCTCGTTACTGTAGAACCTCCTTACTGGAGAACCGGGGGGAGGGTCCTCGGAGAACCTCGTTACTGTAGAACCTCCTTAACTGGAGAACCGGGGGAGGTCCTCGGAGAACCTCCTTACTGGAGAACCAGGGGGGAGGTCCTCGGAGAACCTCGTTACTGTAGAACCTCCTTACTGGAGAACCGGGGGGAGGTCCTCGGAGAACCTCCTTACTGGAGAACCGGGGGGAGGTCCTCGGAGAACCTCCTTACTGGAGAACCGGGGGGAGGTCCTCGGAGAACCTCCTTACTGGAGAACCGGGGGGAGGTCCTCGGAGAACCTCGTTACTGTAGAACCTCCTTACTGGAGAACCGGGGGGAGGTCCTCGGAGAACCTCGTTACTGTAGAACCTCCTTACTGGAGAACCAGGGGGGAGGTCCTCGGAGAACCTCATTACTGTAGAACCTCCTTACTGGAGAACCGGGGGGAGGTCCTCGGAGAACCTCCTTACTGGAGAACCGGGGGGAGGTCCTCAGAGCTAAAGGAACCTCTTTGATCCAAAGGCTAAACGTTGAGGCCACCCATCTATAATATAAAGAGTAAAAACAATGAGAAATGTTGTGACCGTTGATCTAGACACGGTCTAAAATGAACCGTTAATGTATTTATATTCTCTTTTTACACACCAGTGGTAAAATCATCTGCCTAGCGATGGTTTGTTCATCTGGACCCTGGTGCAGCCCATGGTTAACAGGTTGACTGTAATGCAGTACAGCTCATCTCTCCTCCTCTCCTCCTCCCAGTACCCCGTGGAGCACCCAGACAAGTTCCTGAAGTTCGGCATGACCCCGTCCAAGGGCGTGCTCTTCTACGGACCCCCGGGTTGCGGTAAGACCCTGCTGGCCAAGGCCATCGCCAACGAGTGCCAGGCCAACTTCATCTCCATCAAGGGGCCCGAGCTGCTCACCATGTGGTTCGGAGAGTCCGAGGCCAACGTCAGGGAGATCTTTGACAAGGTAGGACCCCGACGAACCTCCGCTCAGAGCCAGAGTTCGTAATAACGTCGTTTAAATGAACGGTATTACGTAACGCCGTTGTTTTTTCAGTAGCGGGTTAATCAAACTTATTTCCGTTTCCGCCGTTACAACACCGTTACCGTTACCGAACGTTAAATGCGTTGCTTTACTATGAATTGATTGAATAAAAAGTAATCCGAACGCACCCCTGACTCCAAACACAAACTGCTAGTGAGTAGACCGGGTCGGTTAACAACGAGGTTAGCCATTATGATTGGCTAAGGCAGTCATGTTTCATGTTAGCCATTCGGAGCCAGTTATTTTTTTGCACACACCAAACGGATTCAATGAAGCAGCAGAAATGGCGAGTCCGGAGCAATCCGATGAAAAGTTGTCTTTTTCTGTAGTATTCAGCTGATGTTCCACAGCCTTTGCAACCAAGCAAATTAAAATTCAGTTGGAAGTATTTCAGGGCCTTGAATGGGGAGTTCAACTATTTAACACATTATGGCCAGGTGAACACTGCTTAGAAAAATCCAAATTCTTTGACATATAGCAGCTTTCCTTTTTTACAGTAGCGTAAATAGTTACTTTCCCTGGTGAATAGTTACTTTTATAGAGTAATTCAGTTACTTTTCGGAACAAGTAGTGAGTAACTATAACTGATTACTTTTTTAAAGTAACGTTCCCAACACTGCTCAGACCGCGCCGTGGTCGGACCCGGTTCCAGCCCATTTGGGACACGGGCGAGGTCTCACACCCTTGGGTCTCCGTCTCTCCCTTCGTAGGCTCGCCAGGCCGCCCCCTGCGTGCTGTTCTTCGACGAGCTGGACTCCATAGCCAAGGCCCGCGGTGGCAACGCCGGGGACGGGGGCGGCGCCGCCGACCGCGTCATCAACCAGATCCTGACGGAGATGGACGGCATGTCCAGCAAGAAGAACGTCTTCATCATCGGCGCCACCAACAGACCGGACATCATCGACCCGGCCATCCTGAGACCCGGTCGGCTGGACCAGCTCATCTACATCCCCCTGCCCGACGAGAAGAGCAGGATCAACATCCTGAAGGCCAACCTCCGCAAGAGCCCCATCAGCAAGGTGGGCGGAGGCTGTTGGGTTAAGAGGGTCGTTCATCCCAGGAGGGGCAGTGGGAACGCTTGAGGAAGTCTGCCTCACTGAAACCCCTGCGCTCAGGGTGTCCGCGCATCCTTAAAAAGTCTTAAATTCATGTTTCTTAACTTAAGGCCTTAAAAAGTCTTAAATTCGTTACAAATGTCATATGCTGGTCTTAAATACTGTAACTCAAGGTCTGAAATTTGTCGGGGCAGGACTATATATTTTTAATTTTCTCAGGACTTTTCAGGAAGGACATGTAGAGAGGCTTCTTTCTTGCTAGCTGCATAAATAAACGATTATCTGCGTGCTTGCTAGCTAGTCTGCGACAATGGGTAGGTGCAAACTCAAGGACAGTTGGCTGGAAGACGTCCGTTTCCGAAGTTGGCTCGCGTCTGTTGCCAACCCCCACCATCGCGTGTTTTAGGTCTTAAATTTCATTCAAGGTGGTACTTAAAAAGGTCTTAAAGTTGACTTGCTGAAACCTGCAGATACCCTGTGCACTATACCAAGGGTCCTTCGGAAGTTATCTCAATCTGTGGCTGCTTCTCAACAGGACGTGGACCTGGACTTCCTGGCCAAGATGACCAACGGCTTCTCCGGCGCCGACCTCACAGAGATCTGCCAGCGGGCGTGCAAACTGGCCATCAGGGAGAGCATCGAGAACGAGATCCGCAGGGAGCGCGAGAGGCAGACGAACCCCTCTGCTATGGTCAGTACAGACGGACCCCTCCGCTAGGGGTAGGACGGACAGACGGACAGACAGACCCGTCTGCTAGGGTCAGGACAGACGGACCCGTCTGCTAGGGTCAGGACAGACGGACCCGTCTGCTAGGGTCAGGACAGACGGACCCGTCTGCTAGGGTCCAGGACAGGACGGACCCGTCTGCTTAGGGTCAAGGACCAGACGGACCCGTCTGCTAGGGTCAAGGACAGACGGACCCGTCTGCTGTAGGACGGACAGACGGACAGACAGACCCGTCTGCTAGGGTCAGGACAGACGGACCCGTCTGCTAGGGTCAGGACAGACGGACCCGTCTGCTAGGGGCAGGACAGACGGACCCGTCTGCTAGGGGCAGGACAGACGGACCCGTCTGCTAGGGGCAGGACAGACGGACCCGTCTGCTAGGGGCAGGACAGACGGACCTGTCTGCTAGGGTCAGATCAGCCTGGTCTCTACAGTGATTCCAATAATACTGAACCCCCCCATATCCTGAAGATGTGTACATTTTGTACCACAGCGATGTGTGCCTGGTACTGACCACAGTAGTTGTCACATCATGATAGAGATTTATTTTCAGTGAAAAGGTAAAAGATTGCCGCTGATAGTGAATCATGGCTCAATCTGTAACCACACATGATTATTGTTACATCATGGATCAGCCCTGACGCGGAGCTAGACCTGTAGTTCAGCAGCTTACACCTTCACTACACATGGGGGTCAATACGGACTCGCCACTTAGGAAAACAAAAAGGAACGAGGGAACCCCTTTAATCTGAACATGGAGGCCTTGGATATGAACCGACGGGCTGAATGGTGAGGGGCTGATGGTGACCCCGGGGGGGGGCTGTAGACTGTAACATGGTGACCCCGGGGGGGGGGGGGGGCTGTAGACTGTAACATGGTGACCCCGGTGGGGGGGGGGGCTTGTAGACTGTAACATGGTGACCCGGTGGGGGGGGGGGGGCTGTAGACTGTAACATGGTGACCCCGGTGGGGGTGAGCGGCTGTAGACTGTGAAGCTGTCTCTCTCTCTGCTCCAGGAGGTGGAGGAGGACGACCCGGTCCCTGAGATCAGGAAGGACCACTTCGAGGAGGCCATGCGCTTCGCCCGCCGCTCCGTCAGTGACAACGACATCCGCAAATACGAGATGTTCGCCCAGACGCTGCAGCAGAGCCGCGGCTTCGGCAGCTTCAGGTAGGCGCCGTTTCTACGTCACCATCCCTCCCTTAAGGTGGGGCGCTGTCTACGTCGCGCTCCCACGCGCCCAGGTTGTCGTGGCGTCAATAACGGTCTCCCGTTTCCCAGGTTTCCCACCGGCACCGCAGGGGGCACGGGGCCCAGCCAAGGCTCCGGAGGCACCGGCACCGGCCCGGTCTTCAACGAGGACAATGACGATGACCTGTACGCATAGGCGCCACACCGCCACCCGGTGGCCTGTACTGGAATCACACCTGTACAAATTCTCACCAGATTCCACATTTTTAGGACTTTGTGCTTTCATGTGTTCTTTTTTGTATGATTTCCCTCGGGTGGAGAAAGCATGTCGCCCCTTGATTTGCTCTGGCTTATATATGGGTGGGGGACAGGGCGGGTGATACTGGATGGTGATTGGCTGTCGAACACGGGGGGGGGGGGGGGGGGTGCCTCATTCTCAGTATATCACAATCCTACATGATTGGCTTTAGCGACTGAATTCTATGCTAGACTATAAGTACAAAAAAAAGATAAATAAAACCATATTGCTAAACTTCCTCTTTTTTTAAATAAAAAAAAGTAGCATAATGTATTACGAGTTTGTCAAGGTTATGTTGTTGAAAAATAAAATCTCACAAAATGGAATTGTTTGTTTTTATTTCATGTATCTCTGCCTGTTGTGTGTGGTTCTGCCTGGGCCTCTTCCTGTGGTCGTGAGCCTGTGGTCGTGGGCCTCAGTCCGTTTGGGCCTCGGTCCGTTTGTGTGGTTCGTCGTACTCAAACCTTCTGGAGAAACTGCCTTCACTAATCTTCGTCGCTGCTCCGTACGTTTCTGGCTTCAGCTGAGAAACTAACAAATTTCCTCAGGGATCAGTAGAGTAATTTATTTAGTTTCAAATCGGTTTCTGTAGAAGTAGTGCAGAGAAGTTGGCCATGAAGTCAATGTTTTGCATTCTGTCTAAACAGTACGCAGACGTCAAGGGTTTGACGCGCGTCTTGTACTTCAAAGACGCCCTGAACACTACATTACGGTTTATGTAATGGCTAAAAGGGGACACGGAACACAAATGCAGAGTTGCATAATATTCGGTTCAGAAACATTATTTATAAATGTGGGCTCAAATCAATGCTCTTCCGTCTGCTGTGCGTCGAGCCCTGTTTCAGAAGCAGGGTGTCAGGTGTCGTGGAAGGGGAAGTGGGGGTGCTCGGCGTCCCTCCACACTCGCTGGCCGTCCCGCTGTTGAACACAACCCGCAGAGGAGATCAGTGTCCTGCCAACAACACGTCTCTGCTGCCCAGAATGGAGACTATCGCTCTCAGAATAAGGTTTGCAATTGATAAAACAGGTCCGGTCGCCCCAACTTATCCCGTTTTTGACTTCATTAATTGGCTGAAACCACCTACAGTATAAAAACTCAGGATGTTCCCGTCCAAATGCCACTCCAATAGAACTCGTTATATCCACACTTATAGTCTGGGTTATTTTGGACGCAGCACTGAGCTGTCTTGGACCTGCGTGACGCACCTCTACCGCGGGGACGATGTAGCGCTCGCCGCGGTCCAGGGCCACCACCTGCCTCATGTCCTCCTCCGACAGACTGAAGTCGCACACCTGCAGGTTCTGCTGGATTCTGGACGGGGTGACGCTCTTGGGGACGCAGACCACGCCCCTCTGGACCTGCCACCTGCGGATCAGTCAAGGTGCAGGGTCGTCCTGCTGGTCAGGCAGGGGTTGGACTCCCATCTGAAAAAGTTCTGGGTTCGATACCGCAATGTCTACAGTCTACCTGTAAGCATCCGTGACCAAGATTACCCCTAACCCCAACCTGATCCTAAACGACATGCACCTTAAGTTCTGTCGGTCGTTTTAGACAACAGTGTCTAATCAATGACTTCTTAGGAACAGCGATGTCCTTCAGGGGGTGGCGGAGTACGTTAGTGGCTTGAATGTTTGACTCTCTGCCAAAAGGCACTTTCTAACCTGTAGGAATCCTTGGGGCAAGATGTCCTCCCACCCCTACCTTCAATAACCAGCGTCTGAAACCCATCCCGTTGGGTTACTATTCATCGCAGTGACAGGCTTGTTGTCGTGTGGGTGTGTGATCTTTACCTGAGCACCACTTGGGCGGCGGTCTTCTGATACTTCTCTGCGATAGCCCCCAGTTTGGGGTCATCCAGCAGGCGTGGCTCGTCTGCTGAGGCCCAGGGCCGGTCGCCGCTGCCCAGGGGGCTGTAGGCCGTCATGCAGACCCCCACAGACCTGTCTCGGTACAGTCACGGTCTGTATTAACCAATCAAGCCCTATTGTTGGGGTCTTCTTTCCCAAGCAGTCATCTTGGATCTAAACACTAGCTGGATGGGAGGAACTGAATGCGGAACGCATTCAGTTCCTCCCATCCAGCTAGTGTTTAGATCAAGATGACTGCTAGGTGACTACGTGGAAGGTGTGGAGGAACATGTCGCACTGACCGGCAGTGAGACAGCAGGCTGGCCTGCGATAAATACGGATGGCACTCCACCTACACAGGGGGGGGAGACAACGACCAAACAAGTCAGCCACATGCTTCCTTACTCACAGAACACACTATAGTTTACTGATCTGTACAATGTTCTTTTTATTTTTATAACAACTAGTAACAAAGTCAAGACGAGGTTAGAGAACCTTCAGGTGGTTAACCAGTGTTCAAAATGGTCCTCGTGGAGGGTGACCGTGAGATAGTCTCCCATTATGTGGGGTCAGAACAGCCTCATTAATAATGAATGCAAAGAGAAGGATTCACAAATGTATTTTGTGATTTATATATAAATTACTCTCTTCTCACAAATACATTTCAATGCACACACAAATGGATATCGGTATGTAGCACTTAGTTCTTATGAAGGGTTCTCTTCACTGACAGTGATGTATAGATGTATGTTCCACTTACTCTCAATATTTCTCTTTTTTTTCATTGACATTTGTAATCTATAATTATAATCCTATATTTTTATTTCTCTAGGTAAGCGTCGATGCATCAATTGTTTTCCGACTTGCTAGCTCGAACGCACTTAGGTCGGAGATGACGCGTTTCCCATTCTGACTTCCCACCTCCGACAGTTAATGAACATGGCCGTTTTCACATCTAGCTTTTTCTGTAATAGGGAAAAGTTGAGCCGACCGTTTTTTCTATCGCCTAGCAACGAACCCATTCTAGACCGGACGTTACTCGCCTACTACGTATCCCGGCTAGAGCCCATTAGACATGTCGTAGATCTCGACATGTTCTGTAATTAAAACTTAATCGCTCCACCGGCACTTTCCCGATTGATTTGTCCGCCATTGTTTCTTGTTTTGACAGGTGAGTGTCCATCGTGACGAAGTGTCATGTTCCGCTTGTGATTGGTCAGTTGCCCAAAAGACGCCTGACGTCGGCCGCTTTCTTCCTGAAAGTTTAACTTTTTTTCAACGCTCCATATGGCAGAAAAAAAACGCTGGGAGAGGCGTTTAAAAAAACGGCCGTGACTTTTTCCAGAAACACCCTCTGCTTCCATAGGAATATAATGTAAAACAAGCGCTGGCAGATTTAAAAAAAAACAAAAAAAAACCTAGATGTGAACACGGCCAGTGGAAAATCCCCATTAAATCATAAAATGTCTCTAGTTTTTCACCAGCTCTTGGTCTGTGTCTTGTCATATATGGTGTTTCAAACATATTTGAAAACAAATCAACGTATTTGAATTAGAGGGCATGAACGCACCCAAAGCCAGGGTGTGAAGATTTGAAACGACAGTGAACCGTGTGTCCGTGGGGGCGGAGCCAGGTGTTGGGGGAGGAGCCAGGGGTTAGGGGAGTAGCCAGGTGTTAGGGGAGGAGCCAGGGGTTAGGGGAGGAGCCAGGGGTTAGGGGAGTAGCCAGGTGTTAGGGGGGGAGCAGAGTGGTAGATATAACAGAGTGGCGACACTTCCATTGGACTCCGTTGTAGCGCCTACTTCCGGGGTATGGAGCCTCGAATAGTTCCAAACAACCATTTTACGGCGTAGGAGACCGTTCATTTCCATTGCTGGCCGCCGAGTAACTTCTGAGGTAAATTGATTAAATAGCTACCTCTTTTGAATTATCAACTGTCTATATTGTATCAGAGGCCCTTTATGATGCATATACTGATATTTATTTGTTTATGCACAGCGTAATAATATATATATTTGTCTTGGTAGTCGACCGATTGCCGGCTAGTTTGTTAGCTTGATTTCACCATCTATGAAGGTATCTCCAGGGGTAAATTGATTAAATAGCTACCTCTTTTGAAATTTCAGCTGTCTATATTGTATCAGGACCTTTATGAGGAATATACTGATATTTATTTGTATATGCACAGCGTAATTATATATATTTTTATCTTGGTGGGCGACCGATTGCCTGCTAGTTTGTTAGCTCGACTTCGCCGTGTGACGGTACCTACACCAACAATTACAAAATTCAGTAGTGAATCTAACTTTTAGTTTGTTAGTTATTTAGTTAGTTATTTATGTTGGATTGCTAGGATAATTTAGGTTGATTTAAGGATGGGTTTTATGATGCGATAGCTGGTAGAAATAACAGTTTGTTTAATTATATCCTGGAAAGGGTGATGTTCAGCACATGAAGCCCTACAGATGCCGCCGCTTCAACAATGCTGATTGTGATGGGCAGTAAATTTAACCTGTATGGCTTTTTTAATTGTCTCCTTTCCCCACCGTATTTGTCTATTTTCCTGTCCAAGGGCTCTAATTTGGTCGGAATTAAACACTTGTTTTAAATTCTTGTTGACTGAATTGTTTCTCTTTCTTAGTGCCAAATTGATTCTTTTTTGTTTTACAAGAGCCCTCTCTGCTCTCCTTCTCAATAATTTTTCCTTTTCTAGTTGCCTTATTAGGTCCTCCACAGTCGCCTCATCAGTCCCTGGCAGTCTGGTCCCTGGAGCAGCTGTCCCTGGAGCAGCTGGCCCTGGCAAAGTTATAACTTCACTGTTGACCCCTGACTGACTGGCCCTCGGCACACACATCCCTGGAACACCTGCCCCTGGATCACCTGCCACTGAATCACCTGCCACTGGCAATGTGGCCTCTTGATTTCTCTCTCTGTCTCCTGTCATGTCCCTTTCAACGCTCTTGAAATCCACCTCAATTTCTCCCTCAATCTCTGTAAAAATTACAAGGTAATGTTGCTGTTATATGTATTTTGCCTTTGCATTTGCAACTACTGTCATCTCCAATGTAAGAAAATGAATTGAAGCGAAACATTTCTGTAATGTGAATTAAATCATCTGCCACAATCAGAAACCAATAAAATGTATAAATGGATCTACCGGCAAATAGTGTCTTATCTACATTGTGTGCAAATCCTCAGAGAATCCCTGCCTTCTGGTTGTTTTTTAAACTGAATGTACAAATATGAATTAGGTAATCTCATTCGGAGTGTAGTCTATCCTTGAATTACATGAAATGGGGAATATCGTTAGCTGCATGGATCTTACCAAAGTTTAATTTGGCGCAATATGTGTGTTCCGTTGCACTTATCCGGAGGCACCCTCACAGAAGGGGGTTTCCTCCTCTTCGGTTTAGGGCGAATGGATGAAAATTGTTGGGACTGCATCGGGCCTCAACTTCAACATCCCAACTACTTTTGTGGCTTTGAATTGGTCATTTTCAAAGTGTACCTGTAGATAGGCTTGTAAGATCAGTTTCCATTGCGCTTCAAATATCATTGGAAATTTGGAAAGTCAATTCTCTACACTTACAAATTATTATGCCCTTTGAAATGCTAGCAAGTGATCTGAACATTACTTACGTTACATAGTTTTGTGACTGTTGCTCTGACTGTCGGTAAGTTTTGATGGCTGACCATTGCCATCCATTTTTTCCTGCGCTCTTGGTCCTTGGGGAAGCCGTACATGTGGTAACCCTTCTCGGACCGATTGGAGCATCCAAATGCTGCACAGCCAACCATGGTATGACCATTTATCTATAAAATGTTTGTAACCAATGAATCATGACACACCATTGAAGATCACAGAGCGGGTAACAACCCTAACCCTAACCCTTCCTCAACCACTTATGCCCCACACTTTTGAGAATAGGTTAGAGTTCATGACCAAACGAGGATCCTCCCTCCTAAACCCATTTTGAATTTGCTCAGGGCTATTATAACTTATAATAGCCCTGAGCAAATTCAAATTCAAAATTCAAACTTTATGCCATTACAAGACTTATAATTTATAAGTATTGTAATGGCATAAAGTATAGTATATTTTCAACGTTATATGTTAATGGTTTGCCCTAAGTATATATTGTTTTCCCTGCTGTGTCCATTGTTGAATTCTGTTCACACAATCGCAATCACTTGTTCTCTGTCACACTAATTGTTTAATTAAAAAAAATACAATTTCATTCATCCAAGCGTAATGAGTTGTTATTCTTTAATATATATTTGATAACTTTGTGTGGGCTTATATCTTTAAATGATCAAGGTAGAAGAACATCTTGAATACTTTGATTTAAAAACAGATGTAAGGTAAAAGTTAAGGTTAGGCCAGTATGCTAACACGAACGTGAAGCTTTTCCCCCAAAACTTAAAAACGTATCTAATAGCTTTCAGTTGTCTCCCTACCACTCTAAAACGGACATTTACAATAATGCAATAATGCAGTAAAAAAATAAACTGTAAAAAAACAGTCAGACAAATACTTGTATGTGTTTTTTTCATTCATATTTACCATTCAATATTGAAATCTCTGCTGTCGTCCCATAGAATAACATTGAAAGCGCGGCGTGTTTGGAACTATTGAGGCTTACATGAACCACGTGACAACCACGTGACCACCCTGTCGGCGAGATCATAGCGTGTCGCAACTCTCTCTCTCTATAGCTCTGGGGGGGAACCAGGGGTTAGGGGAGGAGCCAGGTGTTAGGGGAGGAGCCAGTGGTTAGGGGAGGAGAGGACGTCTTGTTCAGGAAGCGAAACTTAACGAAAATAGAAACCAAAGCCATACGACGAAGCAGTTCTCTCTTTCAGGAGGACAAGAAGCATTTTGGAAAACATCGTCTGACACAGAAACCACAACAAGGTGAGTAAGTCAGCACAACTTTGAGAAATAGTTTGAACCTCTCTTCCCCTTATGGAATTAGAACAATAATGGAATATCTCAAATAAACCTTGTCTCCTAGGAGATGGCCTCTTGCTAACAACTTCCTGGTCTGAAGAGAACTTTTCCTGTCCCATCTGTCTGGATGTGTACAGCAGCCCCAGTTTCCACACCGTGTGTGACACAAACTTCTGCGGAACCTGTATTTAATAAATTCTGGGATAAACAAGTCCAGTGCAAATGTCCTATTTGTAACAAGATTTTCGACACTAGACCTGATCCACAGGTCAATATCTTTGTATCAGAGATGGCTGATCTGTTTAGAACGACCGTACGAGTAAAGGAGCAGCCTTGTTTTGAACCAGGAGAAGTTCCCTGTGACGTCTGTACTGGGACCCAGCTGAAGGCCGTGAAGTCCTGCCTAGCGTGTTTTACGTCTTACTGCCAAACCCACCTGGAGCCACATCAGAGAGTCGCAGGCCTGAAGAAACATCGGCTGGTCGAGCCTCTGGACCGTCTGGAGGACAGGATGTGTAAGAAACACAAACAACTTCTGGAGCTCTTCTGCCAGACTGAACAGGTGTGTGTGTGTCAGTTCTGCACAGAGGGTGACCACAGGTCCCATCCTGTTGTACCTCTAAAGGAGGAATATGAAGTGAAGACAGCCCTGCTGGGGAAGATGGAGGCTGAAGTCCAGCAGATGATCCAGGAGAGAAAAGTAAAGATTAAGGAGATCAAAGACATGGTTGAATTTCGCAAGAAAGACGCAGACGGAGTGATAGCCGACGGTGGGCAGGTCTTCACTGCTTTGATGCGTCGCATTGAAAAGTGCAAAGATGATTTCAACCAAACAGTTAAAGAGAAACTGAAAACCACAGAGAAACGAGCTGAAGACCTCATCAAAGAGCTGGAGCAGGAAGTAGAAGATCTGACCAACAGAAGCTCAGAGGTGAAGCCACTCTCACAGACTAAAGACCACCTCCACCTCCTCCAGGCCTTCAGATCCCTGAAGGATGCTCCACCCACCAGGGACTGGACCACGGTGGAGGTCCGTCCTCCGTCATACGTAGGGACCTTGAGGAGATCCCTGGATCAGCTGGAGGAGACACTGAACATGGAGATGAAGAAGCTGCGTGATGATGCTGAACTGAAGAGGGTCCAGCAGTATGAAGTAGACGTGACTCTGGATCCTGATACAGCTCACCCCTATCTCATCCTGTCTGAGGATGGGAAACAAGTTCATGATGGACGTGTGAGGAAGGAACTCCCAGACAACCCTAAGAGATTTAAATGGCCATGTGTTTTCACGAGGCAGAGCTTCTCCTCAGGGAGGTTTTACTTTGAGGTCCAGGTTAAAGACAAGACTGCATGGTGTTTAGGAGTGGCCAGAGAGTCCATCAACAGAAAAGGTGGGACAGAGTGGACCCCTGAGACGGGTTACTGGACTCTTTGGTCTGATGAGGATAGGTTTGTATTTAATGATGACCCTGATGTCAGTCTCTCTCTGAGAGCTGGGCTCCAGAAGGTGGGGGTGTTTGTTGATTATGATGAGGGTCTGGTCTCCTTCTACGATGTGGAAGCCGGGGTTCATATCTACTCTGCTACTGGCTGCACCTTCACTGAGCCCCTCTATCCGTTCCTCTATGATGGTGATATAAACTCTGCCCCCCTGATCATCTCACCTGTCAATCAATCAGACTAGGACTTCTGTTGGATAATAATTTAATCAAACAACCAAAATAAACTAATATTGTTTCCTTAAATGGGAATCTCATACCATGGGAGGTCTGAGAGAACTGCATTCATATCGTACTATTCACTGTAAATTTACAACAACAAAATGTATTAAGTAACTTACACCGTGTACTATAAAAAACATTAATCATTAAAACTGGTTAGACACTCTTCAATATTTAATGTCTTTTATCTGATCGTTTTTTAAATACAATTAGGTTAGCTGAAAGTGTAAAATGTTTTTTTTTTTTTTTTATTATAACAACTAGTAACAAAGACAAGACGAGGTTAGAGAACCTTCAGGTGGTTAACCAGTGTTCAAAATGGTCCTCGTGGAGGGTGACCGTGAGATAGTCTCCCATTATGTGGGGTCAGAACAGCCTCATTAATAATGAATGCAAAGAGAAGGATTCACAAATGTATTTTGTGATTTATATATAAATTACTCTCTTCTCACAAATACATTTCAATGCACACACAAATGGATATCGGTATGTAGCACTTAGTTCTTATGAAGGGTTCTCTTCACTGACAGTGATGTATAGATGTATGTTCCACTTACTCTCAATATTTCTCTTTTTTTTCATTGACATTTGTAATCTATAATTATAATCCTATATTTTATTTCTCTAGGTAAGCGTCGATGCATCAATTGTTTTCCGACTTGCTAGCTCGAACGCACTTAGGTCGGAGATGACGCGTTTCCCATTCTGACTTCCCACCTCCGACAGTTAATGAACAATGGCCGTTTTCACATCTAGCTTTTTCTGTAATAGGGAAAAGTTGAGGCCGACCGTTTTTTCTATCGCCTTAGCAACGAACACATTCTTGACCAGACGTTACTCGCCTACTACGTATCCCGGCTAGAGCCCATTAGGACATTGTCGTAGATCTCGACATGTTCTGTAATTATAACTTAATCGCTCCACCGGCACTTTCCCGATTGATTTGTCCGCCATTGTTTCTTGTTTTGACAGGTGAGTGTCCATCGTGACGAAGTGTCATGTTCCGCTTGTGATTGGTCAGTTGCCCAAAAGACGCCTGACGTCGGCCGCTTTCTTCCTGAAAGTTTAACTTTTTTCAACGCTCCGTATGGCAGAAAAAAAAACTCTGGGAGAGGCGTTTAAAAAAACGGCCGTGAATTTTTCCAGAAACACTCTGCTCCATAGGAATATAATGTAAAACAAGCGCTGGCAGATTTAAAAAAAACAAAAAAAAACCTAGAGGTGAACACGGCCAGTGGAAAATCCCCATTAAATCATAAAATGTCTCTAGTTTTTCACCAGCTCTTGGTCTGTGTCTTGTCATATATGGTGTTTCAAACACATTTGAAAACAAATCAACGTATTTGAATTAGAGGGCATGAACGCACCCAAAGCCAGGGTGTGAAAGTTGAAACGACAGTGAACCGTGTGTCCGTGGGGGCGGAGCCAGGCGTTAGGGGAGGAGCCAGGTGTTAGGGGAGGAGCCAGGGGTTAGGGGAGGAGCCAGGGGTTAGGGGAGGAGCCAGGGGTTAGGGGAGGAGCCAGGGGTTAGGGGAGGTTAGAGCACTGTAAAAGAGAGTAGCGACACGCATTGGTCAAGTGGAAACGCCCCCTGGTGGCGGAATATGGGTATTGCAAATGCGCCCAAGAGCTGGCATCTCTGCAGTGTTGGTGAATGAGTAAGTGCGGTATTTTCAATAATTTAAGGACATTTATAGATCACCCACGTTAATAGCATCATCGTGGACCCTTTTACAGATAAATATTAACATATTGTCGCGCCGATCAGGAAGAACAGGGAGTCAGGTTCTTGGTCAACTAGGGGTCTGTGCCTCATACACCGCTTGACTACAGAACACCCTCTTTTATTGCCTCACTCACACGCACATAGAACATCACACCTAACTAACACACAAGTCATTCTCGGTGGCAACAACAACAGAACAACACACAACAAGGAACAATCCCAACCCATTAACAATCCAAACCCATTAACCCCACTGATCATTAATAACCCCAACAACTAGTAACGGAACTACTACTACTACTACTACTACTACTACTACTACTACTACTACTACTACTAGTAACGGACCCAGAACAACAACAATAACGGCAACAATAGCGCAACAACGGGAATCCCCCAGAATCCCCGGCACGAACCCGGAAGTGACGGAACCCGTTGCGAACACTGGTCGCTACAATATAGTGGCCATTATGTCACGAATGCTTGCTGTTTTAAATGATAAAGATAAGTCCACTAAAGTGTCATACTGTAAGTGTACGCGCTAAATTCAACTGTGTTAGTTAACTGTTCGCCACTTAAGCCTGTGTTTTCTTTAGTTTGTTTGTATGTTTGGTCAAGCAAGTTATTGTGCTGCTGGCTTTTATTTTATTTCCATGCGAGGCTTTTTATGTTATTTATTTTGACAGCTGGTGGTTGCTTATCAACGGTAAAGCGTCCGCTCGTCCCCTTCTGTGTTTGTCCGCTGTGTGACCGCTACGTACTGTAAACAGCTCCGTGTGTTTTTATTGATTATCATTTTCATTTTCTCATGTTCAGCTTCAATCCTGACGTCATTTGTGGGTGTGTGTTTTTATGCAAAATATCTTGTCATCTGGCTCCCGGGCCTCACCATTACTTCCTTAAAATGCATTGCAACATTTTCATCAGTAAATCACCAAGTGTATTCAATTCTATATTTAATTTGTAAGTAGCCTACATTAAATTAAATAAAAATAGAATAAACATTTTTAATTATATTATGAAATGTGACCAATGTGAATATGTGTAACATGGCCTAAGTGTAGAAGAAAAATTATGTATATTGTTAATAAAGAGGATAAAGAATTACACATCAAATTACTATTAATTATGTTTATTGTAAACATTAATTATTAGGCTGCATTATTATATTTTAGCCTCCACTGTGGATGATTTCGATATTTTTGTCAATACTGTCATATATGTGTCACCACAGTCAGACAGAGAATTAATTATTATTAATTAAATATTTTTTGAAAATCCATTGATTTTAGTTTTAAATGCTTTTTAAAATTTGCTTGTTCATCTCACATATATTATGCATTTTAAATAACTTTTTCACAGTTTAATATTAAATTGAAATAAGATTAACTTATCAGAGGACATGTGCTTTTGTGGGTACTGGCCTTGTACCTATATAATCAAATAATTAATACAAATATCAACAAAAATATGAAAAATGTGTTATATTTGTATTTAATTTTGAAATAAATAAATTATAAACATAACTTAATATGACTAAGGCACCTAACAGCAAAAACACAGCAGTTTTCACCAATTTACAAGCAAGTTGGTGACACACATACATTGGAGTGAATGGGTTTCATGGGCGGATTTGCAATACCCATATCCCGCCACTAGGGGGAGAATAAAGTTACCACGGGAGTCAATGGTGGTGTCGTTACTCTCTTTTCCAGTGCTCTAGGGGAGGAGAGGACGTCTTGTTCAGGAAACGAAACTTAACGAATAGAAACCAAAGCCATACGACGAAGCAGTTCTCTCTTTCAGGAGGACAAAAGCATTTTGGAAAACATCGTCTGACACAGAAACCACAACAAGGTGAGTTAGTCAGCACAACTTTGAGAAATAGTTTGAACCTCTCTTCGCCTTATGGAATTAGAATATAATGGAATATCTCAAATAAACCTTGTCTCCTAGGATGGCCTCTGCTAACACTTCCTGGTCTGAAGAGAACTTTTCCTGTCCCATCTGTCTGGATGTGTACAGCAGCCCAGTTTCCACACCGTGTGGACACAACTTCTGCGGAACCTGTATTAATAAATTCTGGGATGAACAAGTCCAGTGCAAATGTCCTATTTGTAACAAGATTTTCGACACTAGACCTGATCCACAGGTCAATATCTTTGTATCAGAGATGGCTGATCTGTTTAGAACGACCGTACGAGTAAAGGAGCAGCCTTGTTTTGAACCAGGAGAAGTTCCCTGTGACGTCTGTACTGGGACCCAGCTGAAGGCTGTGAAGTCCTGCCTAGTGTGTCTTATCTCTTACTGCCAAACCCACCTGGAGCCACACCAGAGAGTCGCAGGCCTGAAGAAACATCGGCTGGTCGAGCCTCTGGACCGTCTGGAGGACAGGATGTGTAAGAAACACAAACAACTTCTGGAGCTCTTCTGCCAGACTGAACAGGTGTGTGTGTGTCAGTTCTGCACAGAGGGTGACCACAGGTCCAATCCTGTTGTACCTCTAAAGGAGGAATATGAAGTGAAGACAGCCCTGCTGGGGAAGATGGAGGCTGAAGTCCAGCAGATGATCCAGGAGAGAAAAGTAAAGATTAAGGAGATCAAAGACATGGTTGAATTTCGCAAGAAAGACGCAGACGGAGTGATAGCCGACGGTGGGCAGGTCTTCACTGCTTTGATGCGTCACATTGAAAAGTGCAAAGATGATTTCAACCAAACAGTTAAAGAGAAACTGAAAACCACAGAGAAACAAGCTGAAGACCTCATCAAAGAGCTGGAGCAGGAAGTAGAAGATCTGACCAACAGAAGCTCAGAGGTGAAGCCACTCTCACAGACTAAAGACCACCTCCACCTCCTCCAGACCTTCAGATCCCTGAAGGATGCTCCACCCACCAGGGACTGGACGACGGTGGAGGTCCGTCCTCCGTCATACGTAGGGACCTTGAGGAGATCCCTGGATCAGCTGGAGGAGACACTGAACATGGAGATGAAGAAGCTGTGTGATGATGAACTGAAGAGGGTCCAGCAGTATGAAGTAGACGTGACTCTGGATCCTGATACAGCTAATCCCTTTCTCATCCTGTCTGAGGATGGGAAACAAGTTCATGATGGAGGTTTGAGAAAGAAACTCCCATACAACCCTAAGAGATTTAAATGGCCATGTGTTTTCACGAGGCAGAGCTTCTCCTCAGGGAGGTTTTACTTTGAGGTCCAGGTTAAAGACAAGACTGCATGGTGTTTAGGAGTGGCCAGAGAGTCCATCAACAGAAAAGATGAGGACAGAGTGGACCCCTGAGACGGGTTACTGGACTCTTTGGTCTGCTTCAATGATGTGTTGGCATTTAGTGATGACCCTTCTGTCCGTCTCCCTCTGAGAGCTGGGCTCCAGAAGGTGGGGGTGTTTGTTGATTATGATGAGGGTCTGGTCTCCTTCTACGATGTGGAAGCCGGGGTTCATATCTACTCTGCTACTGGCTGCACCTTCACTGAGCCCCTCTATCCGTTCCTCTATGATGGTGATATAAATGCTGCCCCCCTGATCATCTCACCTGTCAATCAATCAGACTAGGACTTCTGTTGGATAATAATATAATCAAACAACCAAAATAACTAATATTGTTTCCTGAATGGGAATCTATACCATGGGAGGTCTGAGAGAACTGCATTCATATCGTACTATTCAATTTATTTAACAACAAAATGTATTAAGCAATTTACACTGTGTACTATAAAAAACATTAATCATTAAAACTGGTTAGACACTCTTCAATATTTAATGTCTTTTATCTGATCGTTTTTTAAATGCAATTAGGTTATCTGAAAGTGTAAAATGTTTTTGTTTTTTTTATTATAACAACTAGTAACAAAGACAAGACGAGGTTAGAGAACCTTCAGGTGGTTAACCAGTGTTCAAAATGGTCCTCGTGGAGGGTGACCGTGAGATAGTCTCCCATTATGTGGGGTCAGAACAGCCTCATTAATAATGGATGCAAAGAGAAGGATTCACAAATGTATTTTGTGATTTATATATAGGCCTAAATTACTCTCTTCTCACAAATACATTTCAATGCACACACAAATGGATATCGGTATGTAGCACTTAGTTCTTATGAAGGGTTCTCTTCACTGACAGTGATGTATAGATGTATGTTCCACTTACTCTCAATATTTCTCTTTTTTTTCATTGACATTTGTAATCTATAATTATAATCCTATATTTTTATTTCTCTAGGTAAGCGTCGATGCATCAATTGTTTTCCGACTTGCTAGCTCGAACGCACTTAGGTCGGAGATGACGCGTTTCCCATTCTGACTTCCCACCTCCGACAGTTAATGAACATGGCCGTTTTCACATCTAGCTTTTTCTGTAATAGGGAAAAGTTGAGCCGACCGTTTTTTCTATCGCCTAGCAACGAACACATTCTTGACCAGACGTTACTCGCCTACTACGTATCCCGGCTAGAGCCCATTAGACATGTCGTAGATCTCGACATGTTCTGTAATTATAACTTAATCGCTCCACCGGCACTTTCCCGATTGATTTGTCCGCCATTGTTTCTTGTTTTGACAGGTGAGTGTCCATCGTGACGAAGTGTCATGTTCCGCTTGTGATTGGTCAGTTGCCCAAAAGACGCCTGACGTCGGCCGCTTTCTTCCTGAAAGTTTAACTTTTTTCAACGCTCCGTATGGCAGAAAAAAAAACTCTGGGAGAGGCGTTTAAAAAAACGGCCGTGAATTTTTCCAGAAACACTCTGCTCCATAGGAATATAATGTAAAACAAGCGCTGGCAGATTTAAAAAAAAAAAAAAAAAACCTAGATGTGAACACGGCCAGTGGAAAATCCCCATTAAATCATAAAATGTCTCTAGTTTTTCACCAGCTCTTGGTCTGTGTCTTGTCATATATGGTGTTTCAAACATATTTGAAAACAAATCAACGTATTTGAATTAGAGGGCATGAACGCACCCAAAGCCAGGGTGTGAAAGTTGAAACGACAGTGAACCGTGTGTCCGTGGGGGCGGAGCCAGGTGTTGGGGGAGGAGCCAGGGGTTAGGGGAGGAGCCAGGTGTTAGGGGAGGAGCCAGGGGTTAGGGGAGGAGCCAGGTGTTAGGGGAGGAGGAGAGGACGTATTGTTCAGGAAACGAAACTTAATGAAAATAGAAACCAAAGCCATTCGACGAAGCAGTTCTCTCTTTCAGGAGGACAGAAGCATTTTGGAAAACATCCTCTGACACAGAAACCACAACAAGGTGAGTAAGTCAGCACAACTTTGAGAAATAGTTTGAACCTCTCTTCCCCTTATGGAATTAGAACAATAATGGAATATCTCAAATAAACCTTGTCTCCTAGGATGGCCTCTGCTAACACTTCCTGGTCTGAAGAGAACTTTTCCTGTCCCATCTGTCTGGATGTCTACAGCAGCCCAGTTTCCACACCGTGTGGACACAACTTCTGCGGAACCTGTATTAATAAATTCTGGGATGAACAAGTCCAGTGCAAATGTCCTATTTGTAACAAGATTTTCGACACTAGACCTGATCCACAGGTCAATATCTTAGTATCAGAGATGGCTGATCTGTTTAGAACGACCCGTACGAGTAAAGGAGCAGCCGTTTTGTTTTGAACCAGGAGAAGTTCCTGTGACGTCTGTACTGGGGACCCAGCTGAAGGGCCGTGAAGTTCCTGCCTAGTGTGTTTTACGTCTTACTGCCAAACCCACCTGGAGCCACACCAGAGAGTCGCAGGCCTGAAGAAACATCGGCTGGTCGAGCCTCTGGACCGTCTGGAGGACAGGATGTGTAAGAAACACGACCGACTTCTGGAGCTCTTCTGCCAGACTGAACAGGAGTGTGTGTGTCAGTTCTGCACAGAGGGTGACCACAGGTCCCATCCAGTTGTACCTCTAAAGGAGGAATATGAAGTGAAGACGGCCCAGCTGGGGAAGATGGAGGCTGAAGTCCAGCAGATGATCCAGGAGACAAAAGTAAAGATTAAGGAGATCAAAGACATGGTTGAATTTAGCAAGAAAGACGCAGACGGAGTGATAGCCGACGGTGGGCAGGTCTTCACTGCTTTGATGCGTCGCGTTGAAAAGTGCAGAGATGATTTCAACCAAACAGTTAAAGAGAAACTGAAAACCACAGAGAAACGAGCTGAAGACCTCATCAAAGAGCTGGAGCAGGAAGTAGAAGATCTGACCAACAGAAGCTCAGAGGTGAAGCCACTCTCACAGACTAAAGACCACCTCCACCTCCTCCAGGCCTTCAGATCCCTGAAGGATGCTCCACCCACCAGGGACTGGACCACGGTGGAGGTCCGTCCTCCGTCATACGTAGGGACCTTGAGGAGATCCCTGGATCAGCTGGAGGAGACACTGAACATGGAGATGAAGAGGCTGCGTGATGATGAACTGAAGAGTGTCCAGCAGTATGAAGTAGACGTGACTCTGGATCCTGATACAGCTTTTCCCGATCTCATCCTGTCTGAGGATGGGAAACAAGTTTATGATGGAGATGTAGTGAAGGAACTCCCAGACAACCCTAAGAGATTTAAATGGCCATGTGTTCTCACGAGGCAGAGCTTCTCCTCAGGGAGGTTTTACTTTGAGGTCCAGGTTAAAGACAAGACTGCATGGTGTTTAGGAGTGGTCAGAGAGTCCATCGACAGAAAAGGTGGGACACAGTGGACCCCTGAGACGGGTTACTGGACTCTTTGGTCTAATGAGGATGTGTTTGTATTTAATGATAGACCCTGTTGTCCGTCTCCCTCTGAGAGCTGGGCTCCAGAAGGTGGGGGTATTTGTTGATTATGATGAGGGTCTGGTCTCCTTCTACGATGTGGAAGCCGGGGTTCATATCTACTCTGCTACTGGCTGCACCTTCACTGAGCCTCTCTATCCGTTCCTCTATGATGGTGATATAAACTCTGTCCCCCTGATCATCTCACCTGTCAATCAATCAGACTAGGACTTCTGTTGGATAATAATATAATCAAACAACCAAAATAACTAATATTGTTTCCTGAAATGGGAATCTCTACCATGGGAGGTCTGAGAGAACTGCATTCATATCGTACTTTTCAATTTATTTAACAACAAAATGTATTAAGCAACTTACACCGTGTACTATAAAAAATATGAATCATTAAAACTGGTTAGACTACTCTTCAATGTTTAATGTCTTTTATCTGATCGCTTTTTAAATACAATTAGGTTAGCTGAAAGTGTAAAATGTTATTTTTATTATTATAACAACTAGTAACAAAGTCAAGACGAGGTTAGAGAACCTTCAGGTGGTTAACCAGTGTTCAAAATGGTCCTCGTGGAGGGTGACCGTGAGATAGTCTCCCATTATGTGGGGTCAGAACAGCCTCATTAATAATGAATGCAAAGAGAAGGATTCACAAATGTATTTTGTGATTTATATATAAATTACTCTCTTCTCACAAATACATTTCAATGCACACACAAATGGATATCGGTATGTATAAATGTAAAATAAATCCAAAAAAACAAATAAGTTTCACAAACACATTTCTGATCCACACACAAATGTGTCTTGTTTTAAATAAATGTTATATAAGTCCATAAATATATGAATTAAAAATATATTTGGATGTTGTTACATTTATATACAAACTGTTAAACTTGAATTAACAAGACGCTTTTCATTTGTGAACTTGTTTGCATGTCCCTCGATTCACGCGGCCCAGAAGTAGATATCTCCGTTCACTCCAAGTGGGGAACAGGAATGTGTCTCCGCAAAACATGTCTGGATATCAATCAAAGGCTCATAATTATCTTTATGCCATGTACTAAAAAAATGTACGTTTTCTCTTACAAAACGCCACCTCAAGTGTTTTATAAGCCGTTTTATGTTATTATTTTTTGCTGGAGAAGGAGGGGCGGGCAGCTGAAAGGAGTCGTAATGAAATAAATGTTGTTCGGCCCGGCCTTCGAGAGGCCGAGTGCACGGCTCCGTTAACTTCTCGTGTCCGAGGTTCTTCCTTTTATTTAACATAAATGACGTTGATGGTTTTTAGGCACTGTGGTGACTTTATATCACTAAAACTTTTTTTTATTGATAAATGGATTTTTAGACCGGTTCAGCTGCTGCTCAATGACTCTCACGCTCCTCTGCGATCGTTGGGATTCACCAATTATTGATCCATTTATTCAAAAGATCCAAAGACAAAGAACGGGTGCATTATGGTATCCTTTTTATAATATTATTAATAGCCTAATAAACATTTCAGTTGCGTTAGAATTTAATTTTTCATTTGCTTGTTTAGCTGTGTATGGCAGTTAACAATTTGGTGTATTACAATTATTTATATGAGTAGGCTACTCCAACCTCATTGCTGATCAATATGTTGCCATTTATTTGTACATCAATTATTGATTGCATTTTTAGTAAAGTGGAAGGAATCTGTTTCACAATAACATTGAACTGTATTTTTTTCTAGGCCTTCATAGATGTACTATGTTGGGGGGGGGGATATATATGAAGTAGATATAGTCTAATCTTTAATATGACACGACTCTTCTCAATGCCGTGGAACGCTCCGTTCACTTGCTTGGGCCCTCCGCAACGCCAGCGTCTTCGGTTACAAAGCGACGTCAACGTCTTTGGCTACGGTGTTACACCGTAGTGTTTGTGTAGTAAATGAGCTACTCACGAGATGGGGACGAATTGTTGCATAGACCTGCGTACTCGCCGATACCAAATAACTGCATTTGAGGCAGTACCGTCCACCTGATTGACGGCCGGTCGATGTCGGGCCGTGGCGATGACGTCGTCCATCTGCCGGGCGCTGAAGTTGGAGAGGCCGATGGCCCGGACCAGGCCCTGGTCCACTAGGGCCTCCATGGCCCGCCAGGTCTCCAGGTAGTGGGTGTCTGAGTAGCAGACGTTACCGTCGGCCCGCCGCGGCATCAGCTCCTCCCCCCGCCTGGGAGAGACACACACCGGCAGCAGAGATCTTACATGGCGTGGTGTAGCGATGTAGGTGTGCATTTTGCACAGTGTGTGTGTGTGTGTGTGTGTGTGTGTGTGTGTGTGTGTGTGTGTGTGTGTGTGTGTGTGTGTGTGTGTGTGTGTGTGTGTGTGTGTGTGTGTGTGTATGTATCTGTGTGTATGTAGATGTGTTTAAGTTTCAAGTGATATGCACAATGACATAATCACTAATGGCAATAAAATGCTTGTATTCCAGGCATCTAAAGAATTCCACTGTTGTTATTTTGCATGTGGTGTGTGTGTCTATGTGTGTGTGGGTCTGTGTGTGTCTGTATGTATGTGTGTGTGTGTGTGTGTGTGTGTGTGTGTGTGTGTGTGTGGGTCTGTGTCTGTCTGTATGCATGTATGTGTGTGTGTGTGTGTGTGTGTGTCTATGTGTGTGTGTGTGGGTCTGTGTGTGTCTGTATGTATGTGTGTGTGTGTGTGTGTGTGTGTGTGTGTGTGTGTGGGTCTGTGTGTGTCTGTATGTATGTGTGTGTGTGTGTGTGTGTGTGTGTGTGTGTGTGTGTGTGTGTGTGTCTGTGTGTGTGTGTGTTGTGTGTGTGTGTGTGTGTGTGTGGGTCTGTGTGTGTCTGTATGTATGTGTGTGTGTGTGTGTGTGTGTGTGTGTGTGTGTGTGTGTGTGTGTGTGTGTGTGTGTGTGTGTGTGTGTGTGGGTCTGTGTGTGTCTGTATGTATGTGTGTGTGTGTGTGTGTGTGTGTGTGTGTGTGTGTGTGTGTGTGTGTGTGTGTGTGTGTGTGTGTGTGTGTGTGTGTGTGTGTGTGTGTGTGTGTGCTCACTGGAAGGCCATGGGCCAGTGGATCAGGTAGAGGTCCAGGTAGGAGAGGCCCAGCTGGGCCAGGCTGCTCCTGCAGGCCTCCTCCACGTCCTCTGGGTGGTGCTTGGTGTTCCACAGCTTAGACGTCACAAACACCTCCTCACGACGCAGCTCCTGAGGGAGAGAGGAGCCCCCCCAACCATGAGACCCCACCCCCCGGGGTAGACAGCTGCTGTCTCCCAGAGGAGACCTCACTGCTGAACACCCTCTCTGCCTCCTCCTGAACATCTCAACGTTTCCCCTAAAGCTCAGACCGGCTGCCTGGTAGAGGAACCCCAACCTGGACCTGCAGTAGACATTTAGCATCACCACCACCCCCAACTACCAGTCTACCTCCTCCACCACCTCCACCACTATCTCTACCAGAGGCAGGTGGAGGTAGCCTCCCTCCACCTGCCTCTGGGAGGCCTGCAGAGGGAGGGTACCTCCACCTGCCTCTGGTAGAGGCTACCTCCACCAGGTGGAGGTAGCCTCCCTCCTCCACCACGATCTACCAGAGGCAGGTGGAGGCCCTCCCTCCACCAGGTGGAGGTCTTACCTTCCCGGGGCCGACCCTCAGAGCCAGAGCTCCTCCCACTTCCTGCTCGTTGCCGTAGGCAGCGGCGCAGTCAACATGTCTGTAGCCGCAGTCCAACGCAGACAACACCGCCTGCTCCACCTGACACACGCACACACATGGCCGCACACATGCACATACACACACGCACACACTCAAACACGCACACACACACACACACACACACACACACACACACACACACACACACACACACACACACACACACACACACACACACACACACACACACACACACACACACACACACACACACACACACACACACACACACACACACACACACACACACACACAGAAACACGGGTGGTTAGGGTGTTTCATAGAAGATAAGACTACTTCTACTTCGGGTCTGACTCCCAGCCGAAAGGTTGTTGGTTCTAGCCCCTCGCTGGAGTAGCATCCTTCAGAACTTCCCCAACCCTTGGGGAAGTTCTGAAGGATGATTTGTGGTGTTTGTGATAAAGGCGTCGTTGATGCAGTGGATCAAGGTACGATAGAAGTGAACCAAACAAACATCATGAGGGTGTTTGTATTATTTCAACCATAGGAAGTGTTGGAGAGTTGTGTCCACCTGTCCTGGGGCACTCTTCCAGGTCCCCAATCCCACCACTGGCATCCTCTGTCCCGTGGAGAGGGTGACGGTATGCTCCATGTCCATGCTGACGGGGGAGAGAGGGGGAGACAGGGAGACAGAGAAGGGAAGAGAGATTCTGGTCCTGCTGAGTGTGAGTCACTCAGTAATGGCTGTGTGGGCTCCACTAGTTAGCCCACCACGGGCGAGTCACCGTGACCGGGTGATTACCCCCCCTCTGCATTCACCCCGTCACAATACAACAGGTGGGGGTGTGTGTGACAAAAGGATTTTAAAGTTATATAAATGAGCCTTGGATTTCAGAACAGAATAATGCAATCAGTTGATGTGCACATTTTAAATACTTTTACCCTTGCCCTACGAAAATACAGCTCAGTAATTAACTCTGAGTGAACCCTGCTGGTGTCCCTGAGAGGATGGTTTTAAACGCGTTAGTCACAGCCCAGTGTTATTAAAGATGGTTTTATAAAGACCAGCACAGCCTGTCCTGTCCTCAACAGTCTGAGCACCAGCAGAACATAAGAACTCCTCAGTTCTGCTGAAGAAACAACTATAGGGTTCTGTAAATAGCCAATAACATAACACGACCATCACATTACAGATGATTGATTTAAACAGATTAATTAGAAACACGACGAGTAAAACAGCAGAGCAATCCTACCTCTGGCAGACAGCCGCGTGTGTGTCTATGTGTGACTGTGTGGGACTGTGTGTGTGTGTGTGTGTGTGTGTGTGTCAATAGAGGAACGGACCCCATCACTTTTGAACAGACCGCGGGGTCAAAGTCTGGGGTTTGTTTATACTTAACCTAAAAGAATGGAAAACATCCAAACTCTGTTGTAACTCTGTTGTAACTCTGTTGTAAATCTGTCACTCAGCAAATTTGGTTCAGACCAAACAGGACTTCAACAACACAAGGCGTCACCACTCAAACCAGTAAGGTGTTACTGGTTTGACTATCAGCAATATTTGAACATCTGGTCATGCTGCTAGGATATGCTAATACTTTTTTGGGAGTATCAATTAGTGATAGACCAATAGAAGAAGATAAAGTAAACATTGAATGAATGAATGAATGAATGAATGAATGAATGAATGAATGAATGAAGATGTAGAGGGAAGACAGGGTTTCATCTGAACCATATTACTTTGACTGAGATCTGTTGCCGGTAACCAAGAAGTCAGTAGTCTGAATCAGTTGACATATTTGGTTTATTGGTGGCCATTTTAAATGATCCTCTAAACGCCCAGTCCTTCAGTACCTCCTCCTCCCTTCCACGCCTCCACCAGGCAGGCCTCCACCTTCTCTTGGCCTCTCTTCACATCATCCACAGAAACCAAAAGTCAACTGAACGGTTATTTTCTGACCGTAACAAACAATCTGTCAGCGTTTTCTATGGCGTAAAAGTGCATTCATCATCATGTTCACGTACACTGTAAATGTTGTTACTCAAGGCTGTGCTCAGATCTTTACCGCCACCAACAGGTTGTAAGATGTAGTGTGAAATACAGTAGAGGATTCTTGAGAGCTTTTAGCGCCCCTGCAGGTGGAACAGAGAACAACAGCTGCAGTGTTATACAATAGTCCTTCACCCAGGTTGTGCATCTACATATATGTACATACAGTTATGTATATACATATATGCAACGTGGAAACAAGAGCAGTCATCACAACAC
>OLKM01001183.1:57500-82500 GCA_900291075.1 Melanogrammus aeglefinus | reverse complement strand
TGTACACACTTATTGTATGTTAATAAAATATTATGAGCATTGTGTATCCTCTAATCCTAGCTATCTGCGTTGTATACGGGGAATGGGTTGACCTAGTGATGGTTAGTGTTGGCACTTGGTTCTATGAACATCTTTACTGTACCCACAGAGATACGTTGTTGTTCCTCTTTCTTCTGAAAAATGTACTCATTGTAAATCGCTTTGGAGTAAAGCGTCTGCTAAACGCCCAAAATGTTATTGTAAATATCAAAGCGCCGCAGAAGAGCACTGATCGATCTGAACATCGTTCTAATAACCGGACCCCCTTCGGTCTACCTCCTAGCAGAGGCACTTACACTGCAGCTAGGACCGCCGCGACCTTTAGCACCACCAGCAGAGCCCGCCGGGGCGGCCATGTTGTCCCCCCCCCCCTCCAGTTGTAGCCCCCCTGCCATTCTAAACACCCCCGTGTGGAGCAGAGCTCCGGGACTCATCGAACGGCCGTGTTTCATTTCACGGACGGATCAGAGCGCTCCGGCTAATGAAATACTGAGGCGTCCCCGGCCACGCCGCCCCCCCTTCCCCCCCAGGATGTTAATATGCTCGCTGCTGCACGTGTGCGTGTCTCTAGAGTCTCTGAGCACACACACAGAGTAACGCACACGCAGGCTAACACACACTGACACGTCTGCTGATTCTTTGGCCCAGTCGCTGGTGGAAAAGAGGTTTTAATCTCAGTGAGACTCAACTCGTTAGACAAACACAAAGTCATTTGTGTCCGTCTGCTTGCATTGGTGTCGCTGTGTAGTAAAGGGAGGACGAGTGTACAGCCTAGTGCACAGTGCAGTGTCTAGTGTACGGACTAGAGTCTAGTGTACTGTGACATGTCTAGTGTACTGTGCAGTGTCTAGTGTACGGACTAGAGTCTAGTGTACTGTGACATGTCTAGTGTACTGTGCAGTGTCTAGTGTACGGACTAGAGTCTATTGTACAATCTAGTGTACAGTTCAGTGTCTGGTGTAGAGAGCAGTGTCTGGTGTACAGTGTAGGGTCTGGTGTACAGTGTAGGGTCTGGTGTAGAGAGCAGTGTCTGGTGTACAGTGCAGTGTCTGGTGTACAGTGTAGTGTCTGGTGTACAGTGTAGGGTCTGGTGTAGAGAGCAGTGTCTGGTGTACAGTGTAGGGTCTGGTGTACAGTGTAGTGTCTGGTGTACAGTGTAGGGTCTGGTGTACAGTGTAGGGTCTGGTGTACAGTGTAGTGTCTGGTCAGTGTCTGGTGTACAGTGTAGTGTCTGGTGTACAGTGTAGGGTCTGGTGTACAGTGTAGGGTCTGGTGTACAGTGTAGTGTCTGGTGTACAGTGTAGTGTCTGGTGTACAGTGTAGGGTCTGGTGTACAGTGTAGTGTCTGGTGTACAGTGTAGTGTCTGGTGTACAGTGTAGTGTCTGGTGTACAGTGTAGTGTCTGGTGTACAGTGTAGTGTCTGGTGTACAGTGTAGGGTCTGGTGTACAGTGTAGTGTCTGGTGTACAGTGTAGTGTCTGGTGTACAGTGTAGGGTCTGGTGTACAGTGTAGTGTCTGGTGTACAGTGTAGGGTCTGGTGTACAGTGTAGTGTCTGGTGTACAGTGTAGTGTCTGGTGTACAGTGTAGTGTCTTGGTGTACAGTGGTAGGGTCTGTGTGTACAGTTGTAGTGTCTGGTGTACAGTGTAGGGGTCTGGTGTATACAGTGTAGTGTCTGGTGTACAGTGTAGTGTCTGGTGTACAGTGTGTAGTGTCTGGTGTACAGTGTTAGGGTCTGGTGTACAGTGTAGGGTCTGGTGTACAGGTGTAGTGTCTGTGGTGTACAGTGTTAGTGTCTGGTGTACAGTGTAGGGTCTGGTGTACAGTGTAGTGTCTGGGTGTACAGTGTAGTGTCCTGGTGTACAGTGTAGGGTTCTGGTGTACAGTGTAGGGTCTGGTGTACAGTGTAGTGTTCTGGTGTACAGTGTAGGGTCTGGTGTACAGTGTAGTGTAGTCTGGTGTACAGTGTAGTGTTCTGGTGTACAGTGTAGTGTTCTGGTGTACAGTGTAGGGTCTGGTGTACAGTGGTGAGGGTCTTGGTGTACAGTGTAGGGTCTAGGTGTACAGTGTAGTGTCTGGTGTACAGTGCAGTGTCGTGTGTACAGTGTAGTGTCTAGTGTACCAGTGTAAGTGTCTGGTGTACAGTGTAAGGGTTCTGGTGTATCAGTGTAGTGTCCTGGTGTACAGTGTTAGTGTCTGGTGTACAGTGTAGTGTCTGGTGTACAGTGTAGTGTGTCTGGTGTACAGTTGTAGGGTCTGGTGTTACAGTGTAGTGTCTGGTGTACAGTGTAGTGTCTTGTGTACAGTGTAGTGTCTGGTGTTACAGTGTTAGGGTCTGGTGTACAGCGTGTAGTGTCTGGTTGTACAGTGTAGGGTCTGGTGTACAGTGTAGTGTCTGGTGTACAGTGTAGTGTCTGGTGTACAGTGTAGGGTCTGGTGTACAGTGTAGTGTCTGGTGTACAGTGTAGTGTACTCTGATGTGTCTCCAGTGGTCCAGGCCGAGGGAGCTGGGTGGTGCGCTGAGTGAAGCCGTCACACGGGGACACCACATTCCTCCGTCCTCAGTGACACCGCAGTGACACAGACGCTCCACTGCGCCCTATAATATCTCTCTCTATCACACGCACACACACACACACACACACACACACACACACACACACACACACATGCACAGACAGAAACACACACACAGACACAGAAACAGACACACACACATGCACAGACAGAAACACACACACACAGACACACACAGACACACAGACACATGCACAGACAGAAACACACACACAGACACAGAAACAGACACACACACACACACACACAGACACACAGGAAGACAGACGGACGGACGTCTCACCTCCTTCAGGGTGACCTTGCAGCTGTGGACGATGTTGGAGCCGTCCCTCTTGAACTGGGCGTGGCCCTTGTCCTTGAGCACGAAGGCGATGTCTGCGGGGATGTTGTCGGGGGTCTCGTCGCCCTCCTTGGGGAAGGTGATCTCTTGGTGCCCTCCTTCCAGCCCTTTTTGATGACGATGTTCAGGATCTTGTCCTCGGTGCGCGGAGCTGCGGCCGTCGGGGTTCAGGCGGCGCCGCGTGATCTTCATGCGCTTGGTGCAGCCGTGGAACACCTCCTCCAGGGAGACCTTCAGCTCGTTGGAGCACGGGGGGGAGTCCCTGCTGCCGCCGGTTGCGTCCCCAGGCGGTCCGAGTGGGCCCCTCCCCCCCGTCTCCGCCGCCCGTCGCCGGAGGGGAACCCGTTGTTCAGGCCCCCCGCCGTGGGGAAGCCGAACTGCCGGAAGTGTCCGAAGGGGTCGTCCTCGTCGAGGAGGTCGGCCATGTCCTGCTCGCCCTCGTTGTTGGCGTTGGTGGTGGTGTGTGATGGTGGTCTCCCCCCCGCGCCCCCCCCTGGAACGGGAAGCCGGTTTGGGCCGGCCCGGGTGGCCGTGGGTGTCCGCGAGCCGAAGAACATGTCGAAGGGGTTGGAGCCCCGAAGAAGGAGGCGAAGGTGGCGTGGGGGTCTCCGTTGGAAGGTTGTAGTGGTAGGTGGGAGGCCCCCGGGGCCCCGGAGGAGCCACTGGCCCCCGTCTTCAGGCCTGGGGAGAGGGGGAAGGGAGGAGGGAGGGAGGGGGAGAGGAGGGAGGGAGGGAGGGGGAGGGAGGGGGAGAGGGAGGGGAGAGGAGGGGGGAGGGAGAGGAGAGGGTGGGGGGGAGGAGGGGGGAGAGGGAGGGGAGAGAGGGAGGAGAGGAGGGAGAGAGGAGAGAGGGAGGAGGGAGGGAGGGAGAGGGGGGAGGGAGGGGAGGAGGGAGGAGGAGGAGGGAGGGAGGGAGGTGAGGGGGGAGGGAGGGAGGAGGGGGGAGGGGAGAGAGAGAGACATACCAGGCATGTTAACACATTGGAGTCCTGTTATGTTAATACTGGGGTCCTGCCCCCATGGATCACATCCCCATCAGTTAATGAGCAGGGGGGGGGGGTGGTCCATGCCCCTGTCAGGGGCAGGGCGGTCTAGTGGTGGACGGTCATGTCTCCTGCAGGCATCTGAGAGTCAGGTGCCCCCCCAACCCCAGCCCCCCGCCCCTTAAAGACGTGGGTCTTTAAGGGGCGGGGGGGATTCCCTGAAGTCGCTCTGGACGCAGACGGCTGCTTAAGGCTTCATGTTAATAGTAAATAGTCATGTGATCCATCGGGATGTCACCGAGGCCCAGACATGGCGGGCGATGTGATGCTGGCCATGTGCTTCAGTTACAAAACACAACGCCGGGTCACATGACACGTCACCCGTGAACGAGCGTGTCATCACCATTGCTAGGTGTGTGAATGAGCAGCAGGAGCTCAGAGAGGAGAGAGCGGAGGTTAGAGCGAGAGCGAGCGGGAGAGAGAGACTACAGTGAGTACTAGTGGGGGGGCCGGAAGGTCTCTGTGTGTGTCGAACAGAACAAGCTGCTGGCAGAGCCGTCAGAGAGCAGCCACGGCTTCCCTTACGTCTGCGCGCAATACACACCCACACACAAACACCTAAACAGAAACCACCTACACATGTCAGCCTGGTAGCACACACACACACACACACACACACACACACACACACACACACACACACACACACACACACACACACACACACACACACACACACACACAGACACACACACACACACACACACACACACACACACACACACACACACACACAAACACACTGTTGTAGTGCACTAACCATATAAGGCATCAGGAGTTATTCGAGGTGCTAGTGTTGGGGTACAGGCTCGGCTAATTAGACAGAAGCAGCCGAGAGCGTCAGACATGCAGAAGACAGACTAAATCACAGACTAATACACGGTAAAACACACAACACAACACACCACAACACACACCAACGGTAACACACACCAACACACAGAGTAAACAGAACGAACAGCAACACACACCAACACACAGAGTAAACACACACCAACACACAAGGTAAACACACACACACACACACACACACACACACACACACACACACACACACACACACACACACACACACACACACACACACACACACACACACACACACACACACACACACAGTAAACCCCGACCCTCCCAGACCCAACAGGGGGCGGGGGTCTTCCGGGCTCACCTTCCTCCCCCAGCTGGTCGTAGACCGCCCTCTTCTTGGGGTCACTCAGCACCTCGTACGCCTCGGCCACCTCCTTGAACTTGTCCTCTGCGTTGGCCTCCTTGTTCTTGTCAGGGTGGAATCGCAGCGCCATGCGGCGGTATGCCTTCTTGATCTCCTCCTCGTTGGAGGCCTTGGGGATCCCCAGGGTCTGGTAGTAGTCCTTCCCCATGGCGGGACCTGGAGGGGCGGGGACACCTGTCACTGGGGGCTGGGGTCTGAGGCCCGCTGCTGTGGAGCTAGAACCTGGTCAGGGGACGGGCCTGTTCTGGTGGAGACCATAGACCGTTCTTCCTTCTGTCTACAGCCAAGGGGAACCCCAGCCTGTCTGGGCCTGGGACCCCATTTTTTAGGGCGGGAATTTCTTGTGTGACCCCAACCTCTGCTCCTTGTAGGTTTTAACTCCATCAGCACGTGAGTGGCTGGACTGGCTGCTTTGTGTCGACATGACGCGCGTGGAGAACTTTCAAACCTTCAAACCCTTATTTTGGATGAAAACGGTGTCATCAATATATCTGTAACCCTTCTTCCCTGACCCCATAATGCAGGTGTTATAATTACAATCTAATGATGCATCAGATGACCTGAAGCGAGGCCTCACCAAGGTCCGCAGTCTCCTAATGAGACGGGAGCTCCGAGCAGTTCGCTGCCACAGCCGTCACATGATTTTAATTCGGCTCGATATGGAGACATCGCGCTATGCCGAGGTAGGAAACCCCCCCGCTGTGAGCGCCGCGAGCTCGCTCTGGTAAGTGTTGCCATGGGGATGTAGTAGAACGTCTCAGCATCCACGGCGCGAGGAGGGAGACGAGGCGAGTGATGGAATCCCCTCTCCGCCCTCGATGCAGGAGGGTCTTTTCTCCACACGTATACGTGTAGATCAGGATGAGAACTAGGAATCTCCATGGCATCCATCGCGACGTGTGTTCCCCTGTATTTAATGTAAAGGGTGTTTGGGTCATTTAGCGACAGCTCTACTGCTGCGGGTCCTGAAAACGCGGTCGGCCAGAACCACAGGCGCTTTCCTCATTAGTCTGTTCTACACACTGGGACTGAATGGGACCGCTTTACAAACCATCCTCTCCGTACACGTGTTTTAATCAGCCGGCATCCCTCTTCCCGGGCGATGCGGAAATGTAGTCTAGGATTCTGTGGAGAAGTGGAGCTATGCTGACTAGGAGCGCAGCTAGACAAAGGCACAGCGCCGACCACTGCCCCCAGTTTAGACGGAATATAACCAGTAGCCCGCTGCACGTCTCCGCGTCGCCCGGACATCCGCAAGACCATTCACGGAGAACAGAGAACATTTAGATCACCGTGTGTTACCTGATCTGAGGTCAGCGAGAGGACCAAGGAGCGGCGCTGAAATCCAAGAACCAAATTACGCTTCTCACAGAACGACAGATCGGAGAACAGCAGTAAATAATAAAGTCCTACCAGATGTTCTTTTTTTTCTCCCGGCGGCTTGAGGACTGTCAGACGGCCGCCATGGTCCTGCCTCCTCTCCTCAGTGTGTCGGTGTGGAGGCTCAGCCCCCCCCCCCGCGCGCTGTCCCCCTCCGCCGCCGCCCCGCCGCGCGCCTACGTGACGTCACGGAGCCGGCTCTGATCCCCCCCCCTTCTGAAATAGAGGATGACCCCCCGTCAGCCCCTGACGATTCGCTGGAAAATCCGTCCATCTGCGACGGAATTAGACACGCACGCACGCGCGCGCGCGCGTGTATAGTCACGGCAATGATTTGATTCGTTGCGAAATCAGAAAGGAATGAGAGCAGCTTCTCAGAGCAGCCTCGTCAATCCCAAGAACAGAAAGTTAGGACGAGGGTGTGAAGACACGCCCCCCGCACGGGTTCCACTATCACGGTGTACTTCTGATCAACTGCTGACCAGTTGATGCGATGGATTTGCCTTGATCAGTCGAAATGAATCCAAGTCAAGAATCAATCGAGTCTTATCAGGAATAACCCCAACTCAAAGATGAGGTCACGTGGAGGTCGTTGTTGACTGTATTAATATTTAACCAAACACGATTCACCGTAAACGATGTGAGGTTCCCGTATGAATGTTCATATGAACACGCTGCCTCAGACGCCCTCGGAGAGAGAGAGATCAAGTTTATTTGAGTCATCTGTTGATAAAGAGGTGTGAGGTGCAGTGGGTGTCTCAGTCGATGAGTCTGTCTGACACGTCACACACCACACACAGAGACACACAAACAACTATACACCACACAGGCAAACACACACACACACACACACACACACACACACACACACACACACACACACACACACACACACACACACACACACACACACACACACACACACACACACACACACACACACACAATGACAAACACACAGACGCTACAACACACACTACCGCACACACACGTCGCTCACCCTCGCCCACTTACAGGTGAAAACGCAGCGATGATGAAGAGCAGCTTAATAGCGAGCCACGTTGTGAGCTGCGTTCCTCCGGGCGGTGGTGGAGTGCGCGGCCCGGGGTGCCGCAGCAGTAGGACCGACGGAGCGCAGCTGTCCTGTCCCGGCAGCTGGGCCTCCGTCCGCTGGTATTCACCCCCAGCCTGCACCATGTGTTGGGACATACTGCAGGGCTCAGGGGGAATGCACCACATTGCATTGTGGTCATTTCACTTCACTACCAGATCAAGAAAGCCAACAACGTTTCATGTTTTCTTTATTAATTGTTTATTAGGTAACAACCTACAAGTCAGACTTTTTTTTTGTAATCTTGTATTTGAATCGTGTCTTTGAATATTGAGCAGTGTGTCGAAGCGGAACGCGATGTCCTCCCCGGTCGAAGGCTTGCAGGCTCTTAGTGTGTGCGTGTGTGTGTGTGAGAGAGAGCCCGTCGTCCGTCTCCATGACAACCCGGAGAAACGCGCCGCCAGCCGGCGTTGTGTCTGGTCCGTGTCCCCCCGGCTCGTCCAAAAGGCTCCTCAGGATGAAGAGCGTCTGACGGATCCCAATGAGAGACAGCTGCCCGTCTCTCACCCCCGCCCACCTGACCCGCCCGAGGACAGACCGACAGACTGGGGGGCGGGACCAACAGACGCCGGCCCACTGGCTACATGGTGGATGGTGGAGGTGGTGGTGTTGGTGGTGGTGGTGGTGGATGGAGGTGGTGGAGGTGATGGAGGGCATCAGAAGATGGGCGGGGAGAGCGAGGGCGAGACAGAGCTCCGTCTGGCTACCCCGTCTCCTCACCTCACCCCCTGTTCCTCTCTCTCCCAGCAGCCGGCAGGCTTAGAGCGCTACCTTAAAAGAGCTGCCGCCTCGCCGCCTCACAGACTGTTCTGAGATGAGGACACGTAAACACGCGCGAGCGCAAACACACCACTCACTCGCACGCATGCACGCACACACACACACACACACAATGGCATTAGATGATTTGTAAGGGATGTAATGCCACACACACAGAACATTCACACTCTCTCTCTCTGTCTCACTCACACACACACACACACACACACACACACACACACACACACACACACACACACACACACACACACACACACACACACACACACACACACACACACACACACACACACACACACACACACCCCACCGGAGATCACGCAGTGAGAGTCTCTCTCCTATAAGTCATGTTTTCTCGCCGTCCCAGCTCACACACACAAAACATTCATACATTCAGCCTTCCCAGCAGCAGCGATAATAACACATCATTATTTCCAATGACAGCAAACTTCATATATTGGGCTATGGCTCGCAGTCCCTCCTGGTGTATTTACTGTCCCTGTGCTCCTGAGAACCATTCCAAAGCACTGAGTCACCCGGGTGCTTATTGACTCAACAGCCTCCACTAAGTGGCCCACAGCGCACACTGCTGACTCTAGAGTCAGTTATCCTCCTGCATGGAAGAGTTGCTCTCCATGTTACCTGCGACGCACAAGTAGAATTCACCATGAGATTGCACAGACCTACCCAAGTTCTGAATGGAGAAGGGGTATTGAGAATATGTGCGTGTATGACCGTAGTCGCGTAACATACAATTTATCTTAACACCTCCTGTTGGAGACACATTTGCTACTCGGTGAGCTGCACTCATCTTAATATATGCGGCATTTAGCAAAGAGAGAATGACACTCTTTTTCTGTGGGCACCGCCGGCGCAGTGGTACGGTCCAGGTGGCGCTCGTGGAACCAGTGCTGGTGGTTCTCAGGTCCACAACAGGGCCAGCTGAGGAGCTCCAAGCTCTGCACCACCAGCAGGTTTACGTCGGACCTTTGGCAGAACCAACAGAACCACTTCTGGCCATACATGAGACGTGTTTCTGTGGTTAAAATGCAGCAACTAAAGACTTGGTTGTTCGGGCCGATTGACAGGTATCATGTTGTGAGGGTGTGGGGCTCTAAGTGGCTCAACTGGCATGCCCACGACGTGAAGCCAGCAGGTGATTGGTCAGTGAGGCCGGCCAATCTGTAGGCTGGACACACCGACGCTCCAGAAGCTTCTCCCAGATCTATGTATTGATGATCCATAAATATGTGCACTACAATGCAGCAAAGACAAAAAGCAACCGGAAAGCGTTCAAATCAAAAGGCAACGATTAGAATCAAGGCTTAGATAATGATGAAGTAAACATGGAGGGCTGGAAAACAGCGTTAGTGCCCAACAACTTGCTTCTCACCGGCTTGATAACACCAGCAGATAATAGTCCACACATCTGGACGGCAATTCCTGCCGATAAAAGAGTTCAATATCTTTTCTGGTTCCACTGGAAAAGGAGCAGCTCCTGTTTGGTTCGCAGCAGGATGGACGTGGATTGTCACCTAAGATAAGCGTCTCCTCAAGGTATCAGAGTATCAGAGTGGCAGGGGCATGTCCGTTGGGGTTGCTAGACGTCTGAGCTGTATCAGCGAATGATGTGCAGGTATCTGAGCTCGGGGTAGAGCAGGTTGGCCAGTAGGGTCAGCAGCCTGGCTCCGTCTCTCAGGCAGTGGCCGGGGTGGCGGATGAATTGGACGGCCTTGGTCACCGAGTCCTCCAGCTCAGCGTACTGCTTACTGCTGGGCAGGGCCTCCAGCGCGGACAGGGCCTGCAGAGAGGACCAGGAGCAGAAGGTACTGAGACACCCTGTTCACTAGGACCAGGGGCACAAGGTACTGAGACACTTTGTCCACTAGGACCAGGGGCAGAAGGTACTTTGTCCACTGGGACCAGGGGCAGAAGGTACTTTGTCCGCTGGGACCAGGGGCAGAAGGTACTGAGACACTTTGTCCACTAGGACCAGGGGCAGAAGGTACTTTGTCCGCTGGGACCAGGGGCAGAAGGTACTGAGACACTTTGTCCACTGGGACCAGGGGCAGAAGGTACTGAGAGACTTTGTCCACTAGGACCAGGGGCAGAAGGTACTTTGTTCACTGGGACCAGGGGCAGAAGGTACTGAGACACTTTGTCCACTGGGACCAGGGGCAGAAGGTACTTTGTTCACTGGGACCAGGGGCAGAAGGTACTGAGACACTTTGTCCACTGGGACCAGGGGCAGAAGGTACTGAGACACTTTGTCCACTGGGACCAGGGGCAGAAGGTACTGAGACACTTTGTCCACTAGGACCAGGGGCAGAAGGTACTTTGTTCACTGGGACCAGGGGCAGAAGGTACTGAGACACTTTGTCCGCTGGGACCAGGGGCAGAAGGTACTGAGACACTTTGTCCACTAGGACAAGGGGCAGAAGGTACTTTGTCCACTGGGACCAGGGGCAGAAGGTACTGAGACACTTTGTCCGCTGGGACCAGGGGCAGAAGGTACTGAGACACTTTGTCCACTGGGACCAGGGGCAGAAGGTACTTTGTCCACTGGGACCAGGGGCAGAAGGTACTGAGACACTTTGTCCGCTGGGACCAGGGGCAGAAGGTACTGAGACACTTTGTCCACTAGGACCAGGGGCAGAAGGTACTGAGACAACGCTTTGTCATCACAATGCTAAGATTGCAAAAACACCACACCGGTACAAAGGCTTTGTCTGTGCGTACTTGTAGTTCTTTAGCGGAGAGCTCCAGGTCAGCGGTGGGTTGGAGTCGCAGCTGGGTCTCCGACACCACCTGCACCGTCAGGAACACCGCCAGGCAGCGCACCACCACCCTGAACCTGGACACACAAGGAGCAGACATGGTGTCCCGAGCCCTGCTGGCAGCAGTCGCTCAGGAGGTAGAGCGGGGACTTGTAACCAGAAGGTTGCTAGCTCGATCCCCGGCTCCTCCTGGCTGAGTGTCGAGGTGTCCCTGAGCGAGATACCTCGCCCTCACTGCTCCCGACGAGCCCGCTGTCGCCCTGCGTGGGTGACCCCGGCGTGGGTGTGTGAATGTGCATGAATGGGTGAATGTTAGGCCATATTGTAAAGCGCTTTGAGGGGCCACTGAAAAGCGCTGCATCAATGCGCCCCATTTACTGCAGGAGCGACCGTATCGCCCCCCAGAGGAGCACGAGGCGCGCCCCTCTTACCTGTTGGAGACCGGCGAGCGCTTCCCCAGCCCCAGGGCCCCCAGGAGCCCGGAGTTCAGCCTCTCCTCCCCCAGCTGGGCCAGCCTGGCGGTCAGCCTCAGGAGGCCCAGGGCCACGCCCGGGGCCTCGGCCCCCCCCGGCTGCAGCTGCTCTGCCGACAGGGCCAGGGCCCGGTGCCACCACAGGAACAGCTTGGCCTCGTCCCCTGGCCCGCTGAGGGGAACACGACCAGCAGCACTTTAAGATCCAGAGGAATGCTCCGCCGCTCCCCCTCTCGCTCAATGCTCCTCAACCTCTCCCTCCTAGTGTACCCCCCCTCTAAGGTATACCCCCTTTACCGGCACAAAACACTCTCGGGAGTGCTGGTGTTCTGTCTGGCAGTGTGAACGTGCAGATACTAAAATACAATTTAGTGAGAACCCTGGGCCGTTGCTTCTTGCCACTAATCTCTTAGCCAACAGAGAACAAAATTACAGTTCATGTCCTTTTCATATATATATATTTTTTCTAAGCTTTCTCAGTACCCCAAAAGTACCCCTAGGGGTCCGCGTACCCCCATTTGAGAACCACTGCTCAAGTTAATGCTGACGGGAGAACGTGCTTCACAGCGGGTTCGAGCCTGAGCTGTAAGTCAGTTCTGAAGAAGAACCCTGGCTGGAAGGACGGAACCACATTAAGGAAGTGATGTCTGGAATGCAGGACCCACCTAGGGTAGACCTGATTGGTCCACGAGCTGAGCAGAGCCAACGTCCTCCTGTCATTGGCCGCTGTGTGTTCCGTGTTGAGCCGCTGCAGGACGAAGGCGTAGAGGGTCAGGAAGCAGCCTCCCGATTGGCTCTCGGACAGGAAGTCCTCCATGGTGAGCTCGGGCACCTGAAGGGACGCCAACACGGGTCCCCACCCCACAGACTCCTCCTCCGCTGGAGAGGGGAACGATCACAAGCCCACCAATCAGAACACAAGCCTCTGAGAACGACCCTGGCTGTTAATGTTAGTGTGAACGTGCCCCCCCGCCCTCTGTGGGCGCACCGTGGTCAAAGTAGGCGGTGATGCAGGCCTCCATGACGCGGGTCATGTGACGGACCGAGGCCAGAGCCTGGGAGCACGCCGTGAGCAGCGGCAGGATGGGGAAGGCCCGCCCCTTCCTGTCCAGCCAGGAAATGACATGGGCGGCGAGGGCCTCGCCCGTGGACACGCCCACTCGGTTGAGCAGGGACAGGGATTGGCTGAACAGGCCACACAGCGCCATGTGTCTCTGCTCCAGGCCCGTCTCTGGGGAGGGGAGGAGAACCTTTAGGACCATATGGAAGATCTACAGAGGTCCGACGTTGACGTAAACATCAGTTAATTGAACATCGACGGCCGACGCGGAGACACGAAGGGGGCTGAGCCTACTGGGCCAGCTCTGATTGGCTGTGCGATGCATGTTATGAACTGGGTGCCAGTCGCCCAGTTAGTGGCCGGTTAAAGACCAGTTAAACCAAACCAGTAGAAAACGCAGAAAGATAAATACGTCTAATCTATCCACAAACACACACACAAACACAATATGAGCAGTAGCCATATAAACAGTACATGAGGTAGACAGTTATAACTTTATGCTACATTATTTAAAATGAGTTTCTAATGTGTAATGTGACGATGGTGGCCAGTTTAAAAACAGGGAGGAGACAAGACAGAAGTTTGATAGGTGAAGGATAGGCCCTACAAGTCCAAAAACAGGTTACAATCCAATTAAATCCAACATGATGATTATTATTTAATATTTCATCTTTGTAATGCCCACTGGAGCGGTGCAGTATGAATACCAGGTGGAGGCTTCGAATCACTCTCCATCTCTCCAGTGGCTGTGTCCACCGCGAGGTCTTTGTCCGGCGCGAGAACCCTTCCTATTGGTTATTGGTGCACCACCTGACTCACTCACCCTGAGGGGACCGACGAGAGTCAAGCACACGTTCCACTAGGCTGACACCCCCGTGAACATGAGCAGACCTTGAGCTTCTATACTTTGTGTTTCCGTGTGCCTTTGGACTCTGAAGGTCATTGCTGACAAATGGACGGACAGGAAGATATCTCTATTTATAAATAGAGATGTATCTGTCTACATTTGGTATCTGTAAAATGCATCACTGAGTCCAGTTTTCTGTTGATTAGATGAAGCAAGACTTTGACAGATTGATCGGTTTGACCGCTTAGGCAAGGCGAACAAGGACACCGCCAGAAGTCCTGGGGTCATTGAACCCTCCGCCCACACACATCGCAGTGACCGCTACGTTAGCATATATGTTACGTTAGCATATATGCTACGCTAGCATGTCAGGGCCTGGCGTCTCCATTACCCGGGGGGTTGAAGGCGATGACGCTCTCCAGCAGGCTCTCCAGCTGGGCCTTCAGGCCGGCCAGGCTGATGCTGCCGCCTGCCTGCTCCAGAGTGACCAGCGACTGGACGCACCAGCTAACACACACCCCTGCTTTCACCGTGGCCTCCTGGGAAACAGAGGCAGACACAGCAGGCTGATAGAGGCAGCGAGGGGGAAGGGCAGGACACTGATTAGGGTGACATCACTTGTACTGCTGACAGTGTGGGGGGGGGGGGGGTGTCTTGGTAGACCCCCAGTGGGTCACAACCTTTCGGGGGGCCGTGATCCCACATTTTTGGATCACAGAGAAATCATACAACCCCATCCCCCTGCACCTGCTTGCTCCCCGCACAAGTGGAGGTTTTACACCATCAGCTACAACCAATGAGGGGTTTGTTTTGCGCGTGGTTCCGTTTCATTAGACTGAGAGTCTGTTTGTATGACAGCGCCTTTCCTCAAACCCTTAATCCCGTGTATATTGTAAGGATATTGGGTTTGAATCGAGCCGACGGGAGCGTCTGAACCGTAGGGCTGTGAGTCCGAGTGTGGTAGAGCATATTGTAGTGATCTAACAGACTCCCACACCGCATATCTGTCTGATGGAGGTCTAGAAGCACCACGCTACCCAGAATAAAGAGGAAGCTGCATCCTGATCTGCCCACAGCGGGGGAGTCAGTCAATGAAGAATGTACTATCTAATACATAACCATACAGCTATACATATCTATATATATTTATATCTTATTCCACATACACACAAAATGTACCACCAAATCTATAACATATATTATCTATACATTTCTCTGTCTTATGGGGGTCCCCTGTGGCCCCTGTGTGTATCAGGGGACCCCGAGGGCCCCGGTCCCACGTCGGGGTGACACTGAGCCAGGCTCCCCCCCATCTCACCCTGTGTGCGGTCCCGTGGGGGCGGGGCCAGAGCCCGGCGGCGCTGCGCAGCGATTGGACCAGCAGCTGTGGGGCGGACTCGGTGCTGAGCAGCAGGGAGGGCGGGTAGTGCGTCCCCACGTACCCCATGACGCCCTGGTACGAGGGCAGGTCCACCTCATGCCAGGGCAGGGAGGAGGACTGCACCAACAGGCTGAGCAGGGGGGAGTCCTGTGGGTCAGACCAAGAGGTGGAACAGGGAGGGGGTTAGGGTCACGACAATCCTCCTCACTTAAACCGCCGCTGGGGCCATGAGACCTGACCCTCCAGTCACATGACCCTCCAGTCACATGACCCTCCGGTCACATGACCCTCCGGTCACATGACCCTCCGGTCACATGACCCTCCAGTCACATTCTCCCTATGGGAGTCACAAATGTCTTACAAAGGAATGATCTATGGTCTATACATAGTGGTGAGCTAAGGGTCTTCATCGCGGTGAGCGGTCTTAATCACAGGTACAGTCTCAAAGGGCTTAACAGGCCGTGTGCGTTTGACCCCCCCCCCCCTTAAGGCGCAAGGAAGAAACTATGGGGGGTCCCCCCATAGTTGACACACACACACACACACACACACACACACACACACACACACACACACACACACACACACACACACACACACTATAGACATTCTAAATGGGTGATGGCGGGCGGCCGGTGGTCATGGCGGCGGGCGGCCGGTGGTCGTGGCGGCGGGCGGCGGGCGGTCGTGGCGGCGGGCGGCCGGTCGTCGTGGCGGCGGGCGGCCGGCGGGCGGCCGGCGGTCGTGGCGGGGGGGGCTCACCGGTTGCCCGAGGAGCGGCTCCTCCTTGGTGAGGAACGCCAGCATGTGCAGCAGGTAGACCAGCATGGTGTGGGGGTCCCCCTGGGGGGGCAGGGCGGGGTAGGCCGAGGGGGCGCGGGCCGGCGGGGGCTGGAAGTGCTCGCTCAGCACGCTGACCCAGTTCACCCCGCAGAGCACCTCGCCCAGGAACAGGAAGCAGCTCTTAGGACTTCCTCTCTCCACCTGCGCGCGGACAGGACGCGAGCAGACGTTGAGCTCCCGTACTTTGTGTTTCCCTACTTTGCGACTCCGTACTATAAACAGAGATGTTTATTAGTAGTGTTATTAGTAGTGGGGGCGGGGGGCTCAGTATAAATAGCCAACCTTTCAATCCCCCCCACCCCCACTACACCGCGGCCTAGTGTTCAGCCATGCCACCTCAAGGATCTCCTCGGTAGTACCTGACATCTGTCAACATGGGTGCAGGTACTAGGGGTGGGTAAAAATATCAATTCAGCAATGCATTGCAATTATTTTCCCTGCAATTCAATATCGATTCAGCAATTTTCTGAATCGATTCAACAACCTGGCCAGTGGGGGCATTTTTTTTTTTTTTTTTTTTATTGTTCAAAGATATCCTGATGTTATGTTACAATTTCCAGCCCTGTACCCAGGCTGTTTGTTCATAAGGCATGAAATTTAATAGATAATTATTAATTTTAATTTTTTTATTTTACTCTTTCTTGTGTATTTCTACTTGATACTGAATCGATATCGAAGCATTTCAATCAATATCGAATTGAATCTATATCGAATCGAATCGTGACCTAATGAATCGAAATCGAATCGAATCGTGAGATTCTTGACAATACCCAGCCCTAGCAGGTACGATTATTACTTGGGTGTTCCTGTTCAGACATGGCAGTCCTCCATCAGGTATGAGTGGGTGGAAGGCTCTGTGGGGAGATCAGGTGTGGGGCCCCACCTTGAAGAGCTGCTCCATGAGCTGTGTGTCGGGGTGCAGCTGGGCCCAGGGCAGGCTGCGCAGGTGTGTGTGGTACAGGTACAGCAGGTAGTCCGGGGTGCGGGGGGACGTGCAGCTCTCGCAGTACCTCATCATGCACAGCCACAGGGCCCCCCGCTGGCCCGGCAGCAAGCGCTCTGGGAACACACATGCATTTACATTTACAATGAGGGCGTTTAGCAGACGCTTTTATCCAAAGCAACTCACAATAAGTACATTTATCAGAAGAAAGAGAAACAATAATATACCGCTGTGGGTACAGGAAGGAGGTTCATAGAACCAAGTGCCAACACTAACCATCACTAGGTTAACCCATTCCCCGTACGCCACAGAGACAGCTGGGGTAAGACGCTACACCATGCTGAGGACTGTTTTAAGGGCCAGGACGTACAACACTAACCATCACTAGGTTTAACCATTCCCCCGTACGCCACAGAGAACAGCTCGGGGTAAGACGCCTACACCATGCTGAGGACCTGTTTTAAGGGCCAGGACGTACAACACTAACCATCACTAGGTTAACCCATTCCCCGTACGCCACAGAGACAGCTGGGGTAAGACGCTACACCATGCTGAGGACTGTTTTTAAGGGCCAGGACGTTACAACACTAACCATCACTAGGTTAACCCATTCCCCGTACGCCACAGAGACAGCGGGGGTGTAAGACGCTACACCCATGCTGAAGGACTGTTTTTAAGGGCCAGGAACGTACAACACTAACCATCACTAGGTTAACCCATTCCCCCTACGCCACAGAGACAGCTGGGGTAAGACGCTACACCATGCTGAAGGACTGTTTTTAAGGGCCAGGACGTACAACATAACACCATCACTAGGTAAACCCATTCCACCGTACGCCACAGAGACAGCTGGGGTAAGACGCTACACCAATGCTGAGGACTGTTTTAAGGGCCAGGACGTACAACACTAACATCAACTAGGTTAACCCATCTCCCCGTACGCCAACAGAGACAGCTGGGTAAGACGCTACACCATGCTGAGGACAGTTTTTAAGGGCCAGGAACGTACAACACTAACCATCAACTAGGTTAACGCCATTCCCCGTACGCCACCAGAGACAGCTGGGGTAAGACCTACAATCCATGCTGAGGAACTGTTTTTAAGGGCCAGGACGTACAACACTAACCATCACTAGGTTACCCATTGTCCCCGTAACGCCAACAGAGAACAGCTTGGGTAAACGCTACACTCCATGCTGAAGGACTGTTTTAAGGGCCAGACGTACAACACTAAACCATCACTAGGTTAAACCCATTCCGTACGCCACAGAGACAGCTGGGGTAAGACGCTCAACCATGCTGAGGACTGTTTTTAAGGGCCAGGACGTACAACACTAACCATCCACTAAGGTTTAAACCCCATTCCCGTACGCCACAGAGACAGCTGGGGTAAGACGCTACAATACCATGCTGAGGAACTGTTTTTAAGGGCGGGACGTACAACACTAACCATCACTAGGTTTAACCCATTCCCCCTACGCACAGAGACAGAGCTGGGGTAAGACGCTACTACCATGCTGAGGACTGTTTTAAGGGCCAGGACGTACAACACTAAACCATCACTAGGTTACCCATTCCCCGTTACGCCACAGAGACAGCTGGGGTAAGACGCTACAACCATGCTGAGGACTGGTTTTTAAGGCCAGGAACGTACAACACTAACCATCACTCCGTTAACCATTCCCCGTACGCCACAGAGACAGCTGGGGTAAGACCGCTACAACACATGCTGAGGACAGTTTTTAAGGGCCAGGACGTACAAACCTTAACCATCACTAGGTTAACCCATTCCCCGTACGCCACAGAGACAGCTGGGGTAAGACGCTACACCATGCTGAGGACTGTTTTAAGGGCCAGGACGTACAACACTAACCATCACTAGGTTAACCCATTCCCCGTACGCCACAGAGACAGCTGGGGTAAGACGCTACACCATGCTGAGGACTGTTTTAAGGGCCAGGACGTACAACACTAACCATCACTAGGTTAACCCATTCCCCGTACGCCACAGAGACAGCTGGGGTAAGACGCTACACCATGCTGAGGACTGTTTTAAGGGCCAGGACGTACAACACTAACCATCACTAGGTTAACCCATTCCCCGTACGCCACAGAGACAGCTGGGGTAAGACGCTACAAGCCATTGCTGAGAGACTGTTTTTAAGGGCCAGGACGTACAACACTTAACCATCACTAGGTTAACCCCATTCCCCGTACGCCACAGAGACAGCTGGGGTAAGACGCTACACATGCTGAGGAACTGTTTTTAAGGGCCCAGGACGTACAACACTAACCATCAACTAGGTTAACCCCATTCCCGTACGCCACAGAGACAGCTGGGGTAAGACGCTACATACCATGCTGAGGACGTGTTTTAAGGGCCCAGGACGTACACTAACACATCACTAGGTTAACCCCATTTCCCTGTACGCCACAGAGACAGCTGGGGTAAGACGCTACACCATGCTGAGGACTGTTTTAAGGGCCAGGACGTACAACACTAACCATCACTAGGTTAACCCATTCCCTGTACGCCACAGAGACAGCTGGGGTAAGACGCTACACCATGATAAGTTCTATTTCTTAGTGCAAGGACGTACAACAAACAGTAAGTGCGTAAGAGGGGGGGGGGGGGTAAGGGGGGAGGCTATGCAGAGTCTACGCACACACACACAAGCACGCACACACACACACACACACACACACACACACACACACACACACACTCACAACGAATCAAATGTCAGGGACAGCAGCATCTCCAGTGAAACACTAATTGCCCAATTACCGTTGCATAAAATGACAACCTCAAGTGAGGGCCCCCGAGGAGGTGGTTGTGTAACCATGGGGATGACCTCCCCGTCCTTCACCCCTCTCAGGGTTGGAACACGTTGTTCCGTTCTGACAGAGCTTCAGGGCCTGTGTGACCTCAGCGGTGCGGGGGACTGACCTCTGAACTTCCCGTGCAGCGTGTCGCTGAGCTGGGCGTACAGGCCCACCATGCGGCCCGCCGCGGCAGCATCCGTCTCCAGCCAGGGGTAGCACCTTGGGTTGCTAGGGAACAGCATCAGGACCGTGAGAGGGGGACTCGCTGAAGGAGCAGGCTACCTTGTGTATATGATGATGATATGGTGTATATGATGGCTGTCTTGTGTTTATGACGCAGAGCGGGTTTCTACGAGGCAATAGCGCGATTAATCGGATTTTGATTGTGATTTCTATTTTTGGCGTCAAACGATCACAAAACCAATATAATCGAGTTTTCGATCTTTTTTCATTGAATGTTTTATAGAAAGGGCAGAACATCTGGATAGATATCTGTACAATATTTTAGATTTCAACATTTTCTTTTCGACCATTTTGTGTATTTTTTTACAAAGAGTTCTTTGGGAGAGACATGCTGAATGTAAACATCGTGTTTTCAAACTCAAAAACAATCGAGTTCTTCCATAATGGAGCAGCCCTGCGATGCAGTTCACCTGCAGTAGATTAAGGGGTGTCCTGTCGTAGACTAAAGGTCTGTGGGTGGACCCCCCTACCCTGAACTAGCCCCCTGACCCGGGCCTCCCCTCCACGTCCTAGCTGACCTCACCGCTGTTCTGGCTCGTTTCCCCTGTACTGATCCATCGCCCTCACCTCTACCCTGAACACGGGGTCCTGACCGACAGCAGGACGCCAGCACGGTCCCCCACACCCCCTCTTTACCTGGGGTCTTCGGTGTCCAGGGGGAAGATCCAAGGCTTGAACAAATCCACCATCTTACTGTGCGCCGAGTTCACCGCTGGAAAACACATTTCAGGGTTTAGAAAACAACTTGCACCTCTAAAGACTCCAGCAGGGGGACACCGATCAAACTAAAGATAACTTATTGATCAGATGGGAAACACAGGAGCCACTGAAGCCAGTGGAATAGAAGACAGTTGAAAACAATAGAACTGCTATGATTAGGCAGAATCCACGTCTAGACACACAGTCCTCAGAGTACAAAGGTAGATGCAAAAATAAAAGTCCACATTATCTACGGGAGAAGGAGAGAGAGGTGGTGGCTGGACAGCAGTGAGTCGGTCAAACCTTTGCCTTGAAAAAACCTTTACTTTGAAAAAACCTTTACTTTGAAAAAACCTTTGCTTTGAAAAAACCTTTACTTTGAAAAAACCTTTACTTTGAAAAAACCTTTACTTTGAAAAAACCTTTACTTTGAAAAAACCTTTACTTTGAAAAAACCTTTGCTTTGAAAAAACCTTTACTTTGAAAAAACCTTTACTTTGAAAAAACCTTTACTTTGAAAAAACCTTTACTTTGAAATGGTTTGGGATGCGTTTACCTGCCAGGACCTTGGCGCTGCCCACGGGCTCCCTGGAGCAGCTGCTGAGCTGCGTGTTGATCAGGGAGGCCCCCAGGTGGCCCCAGAAGGTGACCACGTCGCCCACGTAGGGCGTCCACGCCGAGTACAGCCCGAAGCTGCGCAGGTCCGGCTTACTGAGGCGGCCGCGCAGGAAGTAGTCGCTCAGCCAGTCCACCGTCTCGGCCGCCTGTTGTAAAACACAGAGGGCGTCACACCACTCCACTCACACCACTCACACCTCTCCACTAACACCGCGGGCCCTCCTCTCACCTGCTGGGGGGAGAGGCTGACGGAGGTCCTGTAGTGGGCGGCGGGGGAGCCGCCGGCCGGGCCCTGGGGGTCCGCCCTGCCGGCCCCTGGCTCGGCGGGGCCCCTGGGGCTTCGGGGTGGGGGCAGGCAGCCCAGCAGGCGGAGGGTCTCCTTCCAGCACTCGGGGGCCAGCAGCTGGTCCGAGGAGCCTGGGGGGGTTCAAACCCAGAGTCTGGAGCTGGTCCTGATCCACAGCGCTTTGTTTTGATGCTTTATTATAGAGAGAGCTAGAGGGGGAGGGTATGGGAGACAGGGGGGGAGGTATGGGAGACAGAGTTATGGGAGACAGGGGGGAGGGTATGGGAGACAGGGCGGTATGGGAGACAGAGGGAGGGTATGGGAGACAGAGGGGAGGGATGGAGAAGGTGAGGGAGAACAGAGGGGGAGGGTATGGGACAGGAGGTATGGAGACAGGAGGGGAGGGTATATGGGAGACAGGGGGGAGGGTATGGGAGACAGGGGGGGGCGGGTATGGAGACAGGGGGGGAGGTATGGGAGACAGAGGGGGGTAGAGACAGAGGTATGGAGAAGGCGGGGGGAGGTATGGGAGACAGAGGGGAGGGTAGGGAGACAGAGGGGGAGGGTATGGGAGACAGAGGGGAGGGTATGGGAGACAGGGGGGAGGGTATGGGAGACAGGGGGGGAGGGTATGGGAGACAGGGATGGGGCAGGAGGGTATGGAGACAGAGGGGGAGGGAAGGGAGGTATGGGAGACAGGGGGGGAGGGTATGGGAGACAGAGGGAGGTAGAGAGAGGGAGGGGTATGGGAGACAGATATGGGAGACAGGGGGGGAGGGTATGGGAGAGACAGAGGGGGAGGGAGACAGTGGGAGTATGGGAGACAGGGGGGGGGAGGGTATGGGAGACAGAGGGGGAGGGTAGGGAGACAGAGGGGAGGTATGGAGACAGAGGGAGGGTATGGAGACAGTGGGTAGAGACAGAGGGGGGATGGGAGACAGGGAGATAACAGGGGGGGAGGGTATGGGAGACAGGGGGGAGGGTAGAGACAGAGGGGGGGGGTATGGGAGACAGAGGGGGGAGGGTATGGGAGACAGGGGGGGGAGGGTATGGGAGACAGAGGGGGGCACGCCACTGGGGCACCCCGGTTCACTTCTGTGAGGACGTGTCCTAGCGGCGCCGACATGGCCTCGTAGGAGCTGGACCAGGCTGCGCTGGGGGCTCATGCTTCCTGACACGCAGCACTGCATGCTCCCACTGAGTCCCAACGGGCCTCACAGACCACATGTTAGGACCCCTGGGGCTGACACCGTCGCCCAGTACGTGAACCAGTACGTGAACCAGTACGTGAACCAGTACGTGAACCAGTACGTGAACCAGTACGTGAACCAGTAAGCTAGTTAGAGACCCCCCCCTCTGACCATAAAGCCCAGAGCCCTCATCCACGTGTGCATGGAGGTTAAATATAATGGTTTTACAATATCAAACCACAAGTAGACCCAGGTCTTGTTCGAGGTGAGTGAAATATATACTACTACTCTCATGCTCCGCTTTGACCACAGGAGTCTACGTCTTTAGGAGTCACCCTCTCTGCGTTCCTTCTCGAGGTCTCTTCCTCTCGTGGGGGGCTAGGGTCAGGGGGGTACCATGAATGTACGGCCTGTTCAGCCCTTTGAGACTGGACCTGTGATTACGGGCTATACATGTACAATTGAATTGAAGTGACGTGACTGTAATGTAATGTAATGGACCAGCGGGGGTCCAGAGGCTCACTGGTCATGAGGAGCCGCAGGCCGTCGCTGTAGTGGTCGGGGAAGTGGTGGCGCAGCAGCTTGACCCAGTGGCGGGTGAACAGGTGGAAGGGGGTGAGCAGCTCGGGCTCGGGGTCCGGCCCGCACACACACAGCGCCCCGTGGACCAGCTCCAGCAGCCGGCTCCGCTCCGAGAAGGGGGGCTGGGCCTCGCTCAGCCACTGGGGCAGGTCGAACTGGGAGGAGGGGAGGAGGGGAGTGGGGTGTGAATGAATGAATCGGAGGATTGGCTCTATTGCATCAGATCTGGTTTATTTAGCTTCATTCAGATGTGTGTGTGTGGCGAATGGGCCTCCACACAGGTGTATGTGTGTGCATGTCTGTTCAGAGGTCACCTCGACTCGGCATATTCTCCCCCCTTAACCCCCCACACCCCTCTTACGCATTTATTGTATGTTGTACGTCCTTCCACTTAAAATTAGTGCTTAGCATGGTGTAGCATCTTATCCTATTTATCTTTGTTGTGTACGGGGAATGGGTTAACCTAGCGATTGTTATTGTTTGGCCCTTGGTTCTATGAACATCCTTACTGTACCGCTAGCGGTATATTGTTGTTTCACTTTCTTCTGCAAATTTCCCTATTGTAAGTCGCTTTGGATAAAAGCGTCTGCTGAATGCCCTAAATGTAAATCTAAATGTCTACCATCTGTCTCTCTCCCATCCTGGCGCCATCCTGGTTCTAAGCGCTAGCTAGCTGTTGGCGCGCTCGCTAGCTGTTGGCGCTCGCTAGCTGTTGGTGCTCGCTAGCTGTTGGCGCTCGCTAGCTGTTGGCGCTCGCTAGCTGTTGGCGCTCGCTAGCTGTTGGCACTTGCTAGCTAAATGCAAAACTCTGCAGTCAGTTAGCTAGCGTCTAGAGCCAAGATGGCAGCCAGGGGGAAAAGGCTACTAGACATGACCCCCACCTTGGTGAGCAGCATGAAGATGACGTCAGCGCTGTCGGGGTGCAGTGATGTCACCACGTCCTGGTAGAGGGAGACCACCTGATTGGGCGCAGCGTTGGGGGTGAAGAAGGGGGAGATGAGGGGACACAGGCGTCTCTGCTCCAAGATGGCCGTCAGGACTCGGCCGCACTCGGCCGCCGTTCCCTGGATAAACACCTACAGACACACACACACACACACACACACACACACACACACACACACACACACACACACACACACACACACACACAGGGACAGACGCACAAGTACACATGCACACACAGACACAGACAGACGCACAAGTACACATGCACACACACACACACACACACACACATTTTTAAATGATTCATTTGAATTCTGAATTGACATAATTTCCAGATATTTACTGACACAGACAGACAGACAGATAGATAGACAGACAGACAGACAGACAGACACCCGGTATGTTTTTCCGTTAGTGTGTTGGTGTAGTTAACGGGCCCCCCCGGTCTACCTGTCCCAGGATCTCCACGCAGGAGGACAGGTACTGGCGTGTGGGCGGGTGGCGCAGCGTGTCAGCGCTCACGAACGACACCACCTGGTAGAAGGAGCTCACCCCCACCTGCTGCACCGCAGGGCTCCGCTGCACCTTGTACAGGTTCACCAGGGCTCTGCACACACAAAGGTGTATCAACAGGTGTACCAGCAGGTGTGTCCACAGGTGTGTCCACAGGTGTGTCCACAGGTGTGTCCACAGGTGTGTCCACAGGTGTGTCCACAGGTGTGTCCACAGGTGTGTCCACAGGTGTGTCCACAGGTGTGTCCACAGGTGTGTCCACAGGTGTG
>OLKM01001183.1:52500-55000 GCA_900291075.1 Melanogrammus aeglefinus | reverse complement strand
AACCCTACATCCTACCTGAGTGCAGGCCTCTTATGAACCCTACATCCTACCTGAGTGCAGGCTGCTGTAGTCGGTGAAGCCCAGGGCCTGGCTGCGGAGGAAGGGGGGCTCGCTGAGAGCCTTCTCCCACAGAGAGAGCACCTCCCACTGGTCGAACTGCACGCGCTCCTGCTCCACGGCCTCCAGCCACAGCTCCTGAAGGCCCACGCAGCAGGGAGCTTTAGTGATGCATTACTAACACGGGGCCGGTACTATGGAGGTATTATTGGAGCAAAAGTCTTCAGCACCTTGAATGTGTACACTAAAGTCACAAATGTGTAACAGTACATTTGAAGTCGTAAATATTTTTTCTACCATTGTGAACACAAAATAGGGTCTACGAGTACGCACATCTGTGTTACAGGTGCAGAAAGGTGCAGGTAGAAAAAACTTCAAATGTACTGTTACAGATTTGTGACTTTAGAGTACACATGCAAAATAAATATATACAACTTTAAATTTACTGTGACTTTAGTGTACGCATTCAAATTCTGCAGTTACAGGTGCTAAAGACTTTTGCTACAATAATACCTTCATACGTTACGCTCTGACACACTCTGATACATTTACATTTATATCTAGGGCATTTAGCAGACGCGTTTTATCTGGCTCTAAAGCAGGCAACCCCGCCCCTAGAGCAGGTAGCCACGCCCCTAGAGCAGGTAACCCCACCCCTAGAGCAGGTAGCCACGCCCCTAGGACCCGGGGAACACACCTGGTGTCTCTGCATGACCTGTGCCAGCCTGTGGGGGTCGTACTGCGCAGGAAGTGAGGGCAGGTACACTTCCTGTTTCTGGAGGGTCTCGTCGTCAAACCACACGGCTATCACCCCGAATAACCTGGAGACAAACAGACAGTAAGAATGGAAGCCATCACCCCGAACAACCTGGAGACAAACAGACGGTAAGAATAGAAGCCATCCCCCTGAACAACCTGGAGACAAACAGACGGTAAGAATAGAGAAAAACAGTCAGAAAGACTAGAGACAAACAGGCAGTAAGACTAGAGACAAACATGCAGTAAGACCAGAGACAAACATGCAGTAAGACTAGAGACAAACAGTCAGAAAGACTAGAGACAAACAGGCAGTAAGACTAGAGACAAACATCCAGTAAGACCAGAGACAAACATGCAGTAACACTAGAGACAAACAGTCAGAAAGACTAGAGACAAACAGTCAGAAAGACTAGAGACAAACAGGCAGTAAGACTAGAGACAAACAGGCAGTAAGACTAGAGACAAACATGCAGTAAGACAAGAGACAAACAGGCAGTTGGACTAGAAACAAACAGGCGGTAAGTATAGAGACAAACAGGCAGTAAGACTTGAGACAACAGGCGGTAAGACTAGCGACAAACATGCAGTAAGACAAGAGACAAACAGGCAGTTGGACTAGAAACAAACAGGCGGTAAGTATAGAGACAAACAGGCAGTAAGACTAGAGACAACAGGCGGTAAGACTATAACAGTAATTCCCGGCATCAACATCATCATCATCATCATCATCCTCCTCCTCCTCCTCATCATCATCACCATCATCATCATCAACAGCTGGCTCTGATCTGCTAGATCAGAGCCAGCCAATCAGAGCGGAGGACAGGTGAGGGCGTGACCCACCTGACCAGCTCGGCGTGCAGCTGAGGGGAGGGCAGGTACGGGGGGAGCAGGGGGGGGTCCTCGGCGGGGCCGCTGTGGGGGGGCACTCTGAGGGCCTGGCTGGCGGCGTGGTGGAAGTCAGAGACCTCCTGCAGCCGCTGCCTCAGCTCCCGCAGCAGGGCGGCGTGCGGCGAGGCCTGGAAGAACCGCCTCCCTATGCAGCCGCCCGCGTTCATCCTGCAGGGGACACGGGGGCACCGTCAGACACACAGCAGGGGGGGACGCAGTCAGGACACAGGGGAGTAGGGGGTACACGGGGACCTCCAGTAGGGGGGTACACGGGGGACCTCCAGTAGGGGGGTACACGGGGGACCTCCAGTAGGGGGGTACACGGGGGACCTCCAGTAGGGGGATACACGTGTGTGTGTGTGTGTGTCTGTCTGTCTGTCTGTCTGTCTGTCTGTCTGTCTGTCTGTCTGTCTGTCTGTCTGTCTGTCTGTCTGTCTGTCTGTCTGTCTGTCTGTCTGTCTGTCTGTCTGTCTGTCTGTCTGTCTGTCTGTCTGTCTGTCTGTCTGTCTGTCTGTGTGTGTGTGTGTGTGTGTGTGTGTGTGTGTGTCTGAGTGTGTGTGCGTGCGTCTATGTGTGTGTGTGTGTGTGTGTCTGAGTGTGTGTGTGTCTGAGTGTGTGTGCGTGCGTCTATGTGTGTGTGTGTGTGTGTGTGTGTGTGTGTGTGTGTGTGTGTGTGTGTGTGTGTGTGTTGTGTGTGTGTGTGTGGTGTGTGTGTGCGTGTGTGCGTCCCACCCACCCGTACTCGGGGCCGGGCTGCCTGAAGTAGAGCTGCAGGAACCTCTGCCAGACCAGGGGC
>OLKM01001183.1:20000-47500 GCA_900291075.1 Melanogrammus aeglefinus | reverse complement strand
GAGCTAGAGGGGGAGAGGGAGGGAGGCAGAGAGGGGAGGGAGGGAGGAGAGGGAGGTAGGGAGGGAGGGAGCCTGAGAGGGAGGAGAGAGGGAGGGAGGGAGGGAGGAGGAGGGAGGGGGAGGGAGGGAGGGAAGGGAGGAGAGGGAGGAGGAGAGAGGGAGGGAGGGAGGGAGGGAGGGAGGGAGGGAGGGAGGGAGGGAGGGAGGGAGGGACAGTAGCCTTCTAACTGGTGGATAATGGGCCCGGCCCAGTGGGCGAGCGTACCTGTTTGATGCCCTCTGAGATGAGGCCGGCGTAGGGTTTGTCTGTGAGGTACTTCTGGTAGGCCTCGGCCACCAGCAGGGCCACCTCGCTGTGGAGCGCGGGCGGCAGGGCCAGGGCGCCGTCCTGCACAGAGACGGGGGGCTCCTTAGTGTGGACCAGCCCCGCCACACCTCCAGGGGTCACTGGGGTGGGGGGCCTACCTGTGAGTGGCCCCAGTGCAGCCCCTCCAGCACCACGCAGGCCAGCCGGTTCTCCACCGCCTGGAGGGGGTGCTGCAGCAGCCACGCCCCGATCACACACACCTCCTCCGCCCGCGGCTTCCACAGGCAGAGAGGCAGCTCCTTACACAGGTACAGGGCCACCTGGGGGGAGAGGGGAGAGAGGGGGGGAGAGAGGGAGAGAGAGAGAGGGGGAGAGAGACAGAGAGAGAGAGAGAGAGAGAGAGAGAGACAGAGAGAGAGAGAGAGAGAGAGAGAGAGAGAGAGAGAGGAGAGAGAGAGAGAGAGAGAGAGAGAGAGAGAGAGAGAGAGAGAGAGAGAGAGGGAGAGAGAGAGAGGGGGAGAGAGAGAGGGGGAGAGAGAGAGAGCGAGAGAGAGAGAGAGGAGAGAGAGAGAGGAGAGGAGAGCGAGAGGAGAGCGAGAGAGAGAGAGGGGAGAGAGGAGAGGGGGAGAGAGAGAGAGAGAGAGGGAGAGAGAGAGAGAGAGACGAGAGAGGGAGAGAGAGAGAGAGCGAGAGAGAGTGAGAGAGCGAGAGCAGAGTGAGCAGAGAGAAACACACACACACACACACACACACACGCACAGTACACACCACACACATGCATAGACCACACGCGCACACACCACACACACACACGCCACACACACACACACACACACACACACACACACACACACACACACACACACACACACACACACACACACACACACACACACACACACACACAGTGACTATCTGCCCTCAGTGGTAGACTGTGTGTGTGTCTGGGTGGCTAGCCAGCAGCATGAGCCCGACGGAGGGTGGCGGGCGGAGGGTGGCGGGAGGGTGGCGGGAGGGTGGCCTACCATGCCCACGATCTGGACCGTCTCCCTCAGCCTCTCCAGCACCACCGAGATGACGTAGGGATGGGCCGTTGCTATGGCAGCCAGCAGCTCCCGGCCCACCTTGGAGTAGGACTCCCTGGTGGCCACACTCACGTAGGACACCTTGGGGAGGGACGGGGGAGGGACGGGGGAGACGGAGGGAGACAGGGGGAAGGAGGAGACAGGGGGAGACAGGGGAGACAGGGGGAGACAGGGGAGACAGGGAAGGGGGAGACAGGGAGAGGGGGAGACAGGGGGGAGACAGGGGGAGAACAGGGGGAGACAGGGGGAAGAGGAGACAGGGGGGAGACAGGGGGAGATAGGGGGGACAGGGAGAGAGGAGACAGGGGAGACAGGGGAGGGGGGAGGGGGGGAAAGACGGGGGTGACGGGGGAGACGAGAGCCGTAGAATATAGAAGAAGGGTTGGGGTTAGAGGTGGATTGGCTCCAAAGCGGTAAGACTGTAGCGGTGAGTGAGACAGCAGCTGTTTGTCCCCTTGGACCCCTCAGTGATGGCTCTGGTGGTCCTGTGTCCATCTACCGAGAGTGCTCCATCAACAAAGACACGGGGTCACGTACCTGGTAGATGATGAGGGTGATGGTGTTGATGAAGGTGGGGTCCGAGTGCTGGGTGGGCGTGGCCATGTGGGCCAGGGCTGTGAGGAGCGCGACGCCGTCCGAGCTGTTCACCTCCCCCAGCCAGCCCTCGAAGCGCTGCTGGTGCCCTGGGTCTGACACGGGGGGACAGGTCAGCCCCCCATTAGGACGGCGGCCGGCGGGGCGGTGCGCTTGGTGGGTGAAGCCCCCCACCACAGCACCTCAAGCACCTCAAGAACAGTCCTGAGGTCGACCTACAGCAGCTCTAACGTCAGCTGGGGCTAAGAGCCAGGGCTTGAGTGGCTGTGTGGGGGGTGGGAGTGGGTGGTGTTTGGGTGGGGGATGTGTTTGGGTGGTGTTCGGGTGGGGGTGCTGGATACCTCTGAGGGCCTGCAGACAGGCGTGGGTGTTCTCCGTGGGGCCGGGGGCCCGGGGGCCCTCTGTCTCAGCACACTGCATGACGTAGAGCACCCTCCACAGCATGCTGCTGGACAGCGTGCCATAGGGCATCTCCGACATGAACAGCCAGATGCCCAGCCTATCAGAGGAGAGGAGGGGAGGGGGAGAGGGGGAGAGGGGGAGAGGGGGAGGAGGAGATGGGGAGGAGAGGAGAGGGAGGGGGGAGGAGAGGGGGAGAGGGGGAGGGAGAGGGGAGGAGAGAAGGAGGGGGGGAGGAGAGGGGAGGAGAGAGGGAGGGGGGGGGAGAGGGGAGAGGAGAGGAGGGGGGGGAGAGAGAGAGGGGGAGGAGGAGGGGGGGAGAGGAGGAGGCGGGAGGAGGAGAGGGAGGGGAGGAGGGAGGAGAGGGGGGGAGAGAGGAGGCGGGGAGGAGAGGGGAGGGGAGGAGGGGGAGGAGAGGGGAGGAGAGGAGGGGAGAGAGGAGGGGGAGGAGAGGGGAGGGGAGGAGGGGAGGAGAGGAGGGGAGAGGAGGAGAGGAGAGGAGAGGAGGGGAGAGAGAAGGGGGGAGGAGAGGGGGGGAGAGAGGAGGCGGGAGGAGAGGGGAGGGGAGGAGGGGAGGAGAGGGGGGGAGAGGAGGGGGCTCTTTAGAAATGGACTCCTACTTCAAAGTGTATTTGTCAAATTAACAGCGTTGAAAAGTTGTCATTGTGTTCCAAACTCTCTTAAAATACATTAAGAGTTAAATACATGGTCAATAGATAACATAAAGTACTCTATATTTACTTTCACATACTGCAAAACATCCATACAATGTGCTAAACTCGTGAAACAACACAAAAACAACAAGAAATACGTTTAAAATATTGGAATCGCAGACATCCCAGACAGACGTTTGAGCAGACCACAGTGTTGGCGGTGCAGCTGGTGGTGCAGGGGGGGGGCCCTCATCGCTCCACACCACCCGTCCGCAGCAGAGCCCTCGGGGCGGGGCCCTCACCAGCGGTACTCACCTCTTGTTCCGGAGGACGTGGACCACGGCCCGGAGGAACAGGTGGTCGTACTCCAGCTGCAGCTTGTCCACGGACAGAGAGTGTGTGGAGGAGCTGCAGCCCCCTCCGCCGCCGACACCGACGTACTGCGCCCAGTGGTCGCTGACGTAGCACACCGTCATCCTGGGGGGCGGACGGGGACAGAGGGACAGAGGGACAGACGGTCACCGGTCTCGTCCACCTCTTCCTCTGCGTCGCTCTAACCGAGGACCGACTGGGTGGGTGGGTGGGGGGCGGACCTGATGCTGTGGCCGATCCGTTTGACCAGCTGTCGGTACCGGGCCCGGTTGTACGTCTGCAGGCCGACGGCCAGAACCTCGATGAGCGAGGAGGCAAAGGCGAAGATCCTCATTATCTTCTGGCTGGAGCAGGCCTGGGGCTCGTACACCCCTAGACAGGGAGACAGGGAGGGAGGGGGGGGAGACAGGCTGCTGAGTAGGCTCGCACACAGGGTGGTCTAACACAGTGATGGGGGGGCTACCCTAGGGGGTACTTTAAAGACTTTGATTTGACCTTGTCTTTCCCAGAGACACAAAGTGAAGTAACAGATGTGTTATTCATATTTTATGATTGTTGATCGTTAATCAATACAGTTAATACCAGAAATAGAAAAAGTTTGCCTCAGCCTCTTTGGTCCATAACACCTCGACAACAACACTGTTGTACAATAATAATGCTGTATGGTAATATTACAGAACTCAAATTACAATGAGGGGTATTTGACCGTGCTGATAGGGCTGACTACAGAGGCTGACAGACACACAGAAAGACACACGGAAAGACAGACAGACGGACAGGCCAACAGACAGACAGACAGACGGAGAGACACACAGACAGACACACAGAAAGACAGACAGACGGACAGGCCAACAGACAGACAGACAGACGGAGAGACACACAGACAGACACACAGAAAGCCAGACAGATGGACAGGCTGACAGACAGAGAGGCAGCTCACCCTGCCTACGACAGACAGACAGACAGACAGACAGACAGACAGACAGACAGACAGACAGACAGACAGACGAGACAGACAGACAGACGGACAGACAGACAGACGGACAGACGACAGACAGACAGACGGACAGACAGAGAGAAGAACAGACAGACAGACAGACAGACAGACAGACAGACAGACAGACAGACAGAGGAACAGACAGACGGACGGACAGACAGAGGAACAGACAGACAGACAGAGGAACAGACAGACGGACAGACAGACAGACTTACAGACAGACAGACAGACAGACAAACAGAGGAACAGACAGACAGACAGGAAGGCGGACAGGCAGACAGACAGACAGAGGAACAGACAGCCAGACAGACAGGTAGGCGGACAGGCAGACAGACAGATGGACGGACAGAGGAACAGACAGGCGGACAGGCAGACGGCTCACCCTGCCTGGTGATGCCCAGCATGTGTGAGTACAGGTCCTTGAAGGGGAACTGGGCGAGCAGGGAGATCAGGTCCTCCTCACACAGCAGCAGCCAGCTGCTGTCAGGGGCCTCGTCCTGGAGACAGGAGCTGATACATCAGACCTGATACTGCCACGTTAGTGTGTTCATGAACATATGTTCTGCCCTGAGCCCTCAGACGGACCTTGAGAGATGAAGGCAACACATGTTTAATGTTGAACTAGCACACTAGGGGAATTGAATATATAATCAATTCGTATTTTCAGTTTTTCTCAGCTCATATACAAGACACACAACCAAATCATTGAACTCTTTTACTTCCATACACTTCATTTTCTTCTTCAAGATCTCTTGCTAGTTATGGAGCAGCTTGGCAGAGCCTCTTAGCTGCCTCACTCTGTCCTCTGGGGGAGTGCTACTGGTCTGAGGGTCACTCTGTCCTCTGAGGGGGTGCTACTGGTCTGAGGGTCACTCTGTCCTCTGAGAGGGTGCTACGGTCTGAGGGTCACTCTGTCCTCTGCGAGGGTGCTACGGTCTGAGGGTCACTCTGTCGGCTCACCTCCTCTCCCCCCTCGTCCACCAGGGTCCAGTTCCCCGACGCGGGCCCCCCCCCTGAGGTCAGGCTCTCACACGGCCTCATGTGGCCCAGGAACTCTGCTCTGTGTCTGGGGTCAAAGGTCACAGAGGTCACAGAGGTCAGCGGGGGAAAGGAAGAGCATTCAAACAGGTGTGATTGGTTAAATGAAGCTCTATCTTCCGGGTCACGTGATCACAGCGCGGGGGGGATGTTCAGATCACCTGGCCGGAGACATAAGGATGGTCAGAGCCTTCATGAAGTGCTGGACTCCGCCGTTCTCGCCCCACACCTCCACCTGAAACAGAACGACACTCGGGTTAGAGAGCAACTTCCAGGTTGGCCAAGCCTGGTAAACTAATGGCGGGAAAGTGTGAAGCAAATTGATTGATAAATGATGTTATTTTAAACTTTACCCTCACAGTAATCAACCTGCATGTTTCCCTTTAAAATAACATCACTATAACATTTGGGAATAAAGGACGGGCATTAACCTGTAGGAAATTGGCCGCCCACTTTCCCATTCCAGCAGGACAACACAGCAGATGGCACAGGAGGTACAGACGCTCTCCAGTGCCCCCAAGTTGTAGTAATACCGCCACCTAGTGGTTAGAGAAGGAACAACATGGGAATATGTCATCAAATAATTACCAAGTTGGAACATGGCGAGAGAAAGAATGTCATGGCGCGGCAAGGCAAATGTATTTATACAGCACCCTTCAAACACAAGAGGGTGTGTGTGTGTGTGTGTGTGTGTGTGTGTGTGTGTGTGTGTGTGTGTGTGTGTGTGTGTGTGTGTGTGTGTGTGTGTGTGTGTGTGTGTGTGTGTGTGTGTGTGTGTGTGTGTGTGCGTGTATGTGTATGCGTGTGTGCGTGTGTGCATGCGTATGCGTGTTCGCCTGCATGCGTGCGTGTCTGCGTGTGTGTCTGCATGTGTGTGTGTTCATACCAGTCTCTCCAGCCAGTGGTGGATGTCGGTCTGGAACTGGGCGTCGTCGAGCACCCTGCGAGTGAAGCTGAACAGGACGCCCACCGCCTCCTTCAGCGGCTGCAGCGAGCCGGGCTGGGAGTGCCCGCCGCCGCCGCAGTCTGACAACAACGCAAACACGTCAGCAGGGGCTGGGGGGCGGGGAGGGCAGAACCACTGCATACGTCAGGCCAGTTCCACAGGCCTTTAGCGCGGCATACCGTCGATAAAACGGTGATGGTGTACCAGAGAAAATGATCAAGAAAACAAAAGTATCTAAAAATAAAATAGCCCTGAACCCTTTTGTTTTAGTGATCATTTGCTATATACACACGAAGGAGTAAACATAAGTGATTTATATCCTGTTTTACTTATCGGAGAGTCAATCTGGGTCAACACAAATGTCAACAAAGTTGTGTTACGTGTTCTGGAACACATCACAGACCATAACAAAGTTGTGTTGTGCGTTCTGGAACACATCACAGACCATAACAAAGTTGTGTTGTGCATTCTGGAACACATCACAGACCATAACAAAGTTGTGTTGTGTGTTCTGGAACACGTCATATCAACAGTAACAAAGTAAGCGTGATAAGGTGAGATAAGGAGAACGTTGCTCAGAACACATCCCCTCTTCCTCTCACCTGTCAACAGGCGGTGCAGGTATGACTCCACCTGCAGGCGGGACAGCAGGGCGGTGTAGGCGTGCAGCACCACCTTCTGGTGGAGCAGCTCGGAGCGTGTCTCCAGCAGCCGGCCGAGCTCCGACAGCACGGCCGCGCTGAAGTCAGCCTGCTGGAACCGGTGGTAGCCGGTCACCTTGGCCTGGTCCGCACACAGGCCCTGGGGAGAAAGGGAGTCTTTCAGCCTCACAGGAAGTCAGGGAGTCTGTCAGCCTCACAGGAAGTCAGAGGTCAGGGAGTCTGTGAGCCTCACAGGAAGTCAGGGAGTCTGTCAGCCTCATAGGAAGTCAGAGGTCAGGGAGTCTGTGAGCCTCACAGGAAGTCAGGGAGTGTGTGAGCCTCACAGGAAGTCAGGGAGTGTGTGAGCCTCACAGGAAGTCAGGGAGTTTGTCAGCCTCACAGGAAGTCAGGGAGTCTGTGAGCCTCACAGGAAGTCAGGGAGGTCAGGGAGTCTGTGAGTCTCACAGGAAGTCAGAGGTCAGGGAGTCTGTGAGCCTCATAGGAAGTCAGGAGTCTGTGAGCCTCACAGGAAGTCAGAGGTCAGGGAGTCTGTGAGCCTCACAGGAAGTCAGGGAGTGTGTGAGCCTCACAGGAAGTCAGGAGTCTGTGAGCCTCATAGGAAGTCAGAGGTCAGGGAGTCTGTGAGCCTCACAGGAAGTCAGGGAGTCTGTGAGCCTCATAGGAAGTCAGAGGTCAGGGAGTCTGTGAGCCTCACAGGAAGTCAGGGAGTCTGTGAGCCTCATAGGAAGTCAAAGGTCAGGGAGTCTGTGAGCCTCACAGGAAGTCAGGGAGTCTGTGAGCCTCATAGGAAGTCGGAGGTCAGGGAGTCTGTGAGCCTCATAGGGAGTCAGAGGTCAGGGAGTCTGTGAGCCTCACAGGAAGTCATGCTTTATTGGTGTCGTTTCTCTGAGGCTTAGGGCTGCTCAGCACTTTAAAACTACAACTACAGAAGCTACGGCAATCTATGATTGGATGCTTCAAGTGTTCACAACAATTCCATTTACATTCAGGGCATTTAGCAGACACATTTGTCCAAAGCGATTGGTCAGAAGAAAGAGAACACAGCAGGTACAGCAAGGATGTTCATGCCAATAACTAACAATCGTTGGTTTTCAACCTCTCAACCTCCCTTGTTAGTCGCTTTGGATAGTAGCGTCTGCTTATTAACTAAATCTAAAAACATTCAATGTTTTTAAACTTTTTAGAGCATTTGTGTAATATGGGACCATAGTATGTCCGTTTGAGATATCCTGTTCTAGATAGAGCGGTGGTGTGGTGGTTGAGGACAGCAAGGATGTTCATTCCAATAACTAACAATCGTTGGTTTTCAACCTCTCAACCTCCCTTGTTAGTCGCTTTGGTTAGTAGCGTCTGCTTATTAACTAAATCTAAAAACATTCAATGTTTTTAAACTTTTTAGAGCATTTGTGTAATATGGGACCATAGTAGTCCGTTGAGATATCCTGTCTAGATAGAGGTGGGGTGTTGAGAACAGCGTGCCCCAGCGGTGTGGGACCGACCTGCAGGGTGAGCTGCTCGTCTCTGAAGCTCCACAGCCGGTTCTGGGTGCTCTTGCAGTCCGACGACTGCGTGTGCAGCTGCGTGTGTGACTGGGTGAGCTGTCTGCGGCAGCGCCAGTAGTTCTGCAGCAGCTCGGTGAGCTCGTGGCCATCCGTCTGCGCCGTGCTGCAGAACTGGGCCGCACACACCTCCACGCAGCTCAGCCACGCCTTCAGCCCGCCGCCCGTCTCCCACGCGCCGAGCTGCTCCAGGGAGAAGGCCTGGGGACACCCCACAAGACCGGGGTTCACTTTATACAGGAGCAAGGCCCTACTCTACAGTAGTAACACGATAGTAGTAGTTATTTACTGCAGGTTCACTTTATACAGGAGCCAGGCTCTACTTTACAGTAGTAGTAGTATAGTTATCGTTTGTTACTGCAGGTTCACTTTATATAGGAGCCAGGATCTTTATAACAGTAGTAGTAGTAGTAGTAGTAGTAGTATGATAGTAGATGTAGTAGTAGTAGTAGTAGTGGTAGTAGTGGTAGTAGTAGTGGTAGTAGTAGTAGTAGTGGTAGTAGTATAGTAGTAGTGGTAGTAGTAGTGGTAGTAGTAGTAGTAGTACTATAGTAGTAGTAGTAGTAGGGGTAGTATAGTAGTAGTAGTTGTAGTATAGTAGTAGAAGTAGTAGTAGTAGTAGTAGTGGAAGTAGCAGCAGTAGTAGTAGTAGTGATAGTAGTGGTAGTAGTAGTAAAGTAGTAGTATTGGTAGTATAGTAGTAGTAGTGGTAGTAGTGGTAGTAGTGGTAGTAGTGGTAGTAGTAGTTGTATAGTAGTAGTGGTAGTAGTAGTAGTGGTAGTATTAGTAGTAGTGGTCATAGTAGTAGTGGGAGTAGTAGTAGTAGTTGTAATAATAGTAGTAGTAGTATGAAAGTAGATGTAGTAGTAGTAGTAGTATAGTAATAGTTAACTCTTTCCCCAATAACAAACGTATCGGCTTTATGGGGGTAGAAATGTCTAGCTCTAGCATTATAGCAGATGTTATGGAAGTTTTACCACAGAACCAAATATTTCCACTCATATTAATATTTAACTATTTCACTATCGCCCCGATAGTTATATTCTCTTCTGAAGAGTATTCAGGGGTTAGTCATGTGTCTTAAAGTGTCTCAGTGGTCGTTTACCTCCAGCTCAGGCGCGGTCTGGGGTAACTCGGGGTACAGTCGGCTCCGGGGGAGTTCTGCCACGGAGCCCAGCGGCTGCAGGCTGGGGGGCGAGGACTCCTGCTCCGCCAGGGCCAACACCGCGGGCCCTCTGGTCTTACAGCTCCGGAGGGCCTCCTCGGAGAGCTGCATCAGGGGCCCCTCCCCCAGGGGCCCCTCCCCCAGGGGCCCCTCCCCCAGAGAGGTGAGGGAGGGGTAGAGGGCTGGCGCGCTGGGCACGGCCGGGCTGTCCTCCACCTTGGCTGATAAACAAGACTCGATCCATCTCTGATGGCCGGGGCCGGCTGTCTTTGTGCTCTCCGGCTCAGCTCTGAGCTCCTGGCCTTGCGTCTCCTCCGGCCGCTGCTCATCAGTTTTCTGTGTTTTGAGCTCGATCTGAGAGTCCGGCTGGGATGTGGCGAGGGCCGTGTCTGAAGACAGAGCCGACGTCTGGGCATTACTCGCCGACGGCGAGGATAAGCTCGGCTGACTTTCAGACGGCTGTGTTTTGGTAAAGTCTGCGGGGGCTGGCTCCTCTGGCGCCTGGTAGGGCAGGCTGAGGAGGATGTCAGAGAACCCAGAGCACAGAGCTTCATCTGGGGCCGCTGCCGGAGCCGTAGACCCCTCCTCTGCTGGCCTCTGCTTCTGAGATAGCTGAGGGAACACCGGACGACAGGGAGTTTAAAAAAAAATCGATTTTAGGGTTCATTAACATTTGCCCTAGATGTGACATCATGTGAGCTGGAGCACATGATGAGGCAGTCAACAGTGACATCCATTGAGTATTATTATTTAACATTACTGAAGCGGTAACGTCTGTGGAAGTCACCTGAGGCTTCGCAGCCGATCTGGACTTGCTCTTCTTCGGTCGCACTGCCTCCATGTCTGACGGCTTCCCTCACGTCCCCCCAGAATACCGTTCGGATCACCGGCACATTTAGACAACTAGACGGGGGCCTGATGGGGAGAGGTAGTGTCGTCAGTGTGGGTTAGTCAGAATCAACAACAGAGTCCTTAACCCCACCGCAGGCTGGACCCGGCGGTGTGGGAGATGAGCCGGGGCTGTTGGGGGGAGATAAGGAGCTACGGGCAGGATGTCAACATGTTGTTGCTCTTATTTTGTGTAGGGCACACATGCGGTCTAAAGATCCTACAACATCGTGGTAGGAGAGGAAAACCAAACCGTTGATAGTCATTGCACAATATGAAGCGTATTGTCTCAACGCAAGCTCATCTGCTATACATCTCAGCGTCTATTACATAATATGTCAAGAAGACACTTCCTACCGTCGGGCCCGCTGTCATGTTTGCATTCACCGATTCCAGCTAAAGTGTCCTTTGGCGATGTAAACAAGTCCTTGATCAGCTGTCATGATGCTGTCGTTTGTTTTGTTTTTCTTGTGTTCCACGAAATCAGCTATCGCGAGATCTGATAGTGTTGCTACTCCACCCCTCTACAGCGAGCCAGAGAGGCAAAAGCCGCGAAGATCCGCTACTGCGCCCCCTATCTGCAGATAATTCAAGTACTGGAATGAGGAGAAGGTGTGTAATACAATGTTATGGGCTGTTTTGTGCTCTATTGAGTGATACATCCTCCATCTACAAATGTTTATTATTTATTGTAAAATAAGTTTTTCTGAATAGATATGACTGTAAGAAACAGTTATATAGCTATGACTGTTTGAACAGTCATGACTGTTTATTACTCAACAATCGAAATACAGCAATGAGAACCAAAAAGTAATGACCAGCATTCCAATACATTTTAATAAACTACGAAAAATATATATTTGTGTATAAAGACATTAGTAACGTAACTTAATGTTGCATACAAAATAATATTAAAATAATACAACACAATAATATTATTTTTAACGTTGTTTTGACCAATATAAAGGCTCAGACACTTCAACAATCTTTTATCATATTTACATTTCCCTTTATAAATTCATCCATCGTCTCAAACAATGTGTCTTGCAAAAGGAAAACTATGAAGGCAGAAGTATTCCACTGAAGTTTATCTGATGTGGGTCATAAGGCCGGACTAATTATGTTATCAAAGCTGGTCATGTGATGTTGAATCAGTAAGCCAATGTTTAATTTAGATGAATAAGATAAAAGAAACAATGGTACCATTGTTATGCAAACAATTGCAACAATGGTACCATTCTGCAGGAACAGATTTAGCAAACTAGACCACCTGCACCACAAATAGTTCATCACCACCTGATCTGCACGAGTGGTGGTATTTTAATGTCCACATAAGATCCCATGGTACCCACATGACAGCCACCCAAAATGGATTTGATCTTATTGAATATATTATTTAATATTATTTAATATTGCATAACTCAGAACTCGTTCATCTACGTCTGCTTCCTCTCAGTCTGCATCCTGCTTCCTTTCAGTCTGCTTCCTGCTTCCTCTCAGTCTGCTTCCTGCTCCCTCTCAGTCTGCTTCCTGCTTCCTCTCAGTCTGCTTCCTGCTTCCTCTCGGGCTGCTTCCTCTCTGTCTGCTTCCTCTCAGTCTCCTTCCTCTCGGTCTGCTTCCTCTCAGTCTCCTTCCTCTCGGTCTGCTTCCTCTCTGTCTCCTTTCTCTCAGTCTGCTTCCTCTCAGTCTCCTTCCTCTCGGTCTCCTTCCTCTCGGTCTGCTTCCTCTCAGTCTCCTTTCTCTCAGTCTGCTTCCTCTCTGTCTGCTTCCTCTCAGTCTACTTCCTCTCAGTCTCCTTCCTCTCAGTCTCCTTCCTCTAATTCTGCTTCCTCTCTGTCTGCTTCCTCTCAGTCTGCTTCCTCTCAGTCTTCTTCCTCTCGGTCTGCTTCCTCTCTGTCTCCTTCCTCTCTGTCTGCTCCCAGGATGCCAGGGTGGAACAGGGCGTGTCTCAGGGCGTGTTGCAGTTCACCCTGGGACCCGAGTCAAAGGTTAAAGGTCAAAGGTCAGCGGTCAGGTGTTTTAGCGGAGGCTGGGGGAGGGGCTCCCGGGGGGCGTGGTCCAGGGCAGGGTCACCGTCTCGTATATGGGGGGCGGACGGAGGTGGAGCTCCTCCTCACGGGCGTAGCCGGCGCTCTCGTGTTCGGGGAGCGGCGCGTACGGGTCCGGGTGGTCCGGGTATTGCTGGTGGTCCGGGTATTGCTGGTGGTCCGGGTGGTGCTGAGGGTGGTGGTGCGGGTGGTGCGGGTGGTGGGTGTAGGCCTGGCTCAGTGCCAGGCTGAGGATCTCCGTCTTCTCCTTGTAGAAGCGCAGCTCGACGCCGCGGCGCCGGGCTAGCACCAGCTCCCGCTGGGCCACGGCGAGCTGCTCCGCCAGCCGCCCGGCCGCCCGGTGCTCCCGCTCCAGCCAGTCCAGCGCCATGCTGCTGCGGAGGAACTCGTCCAAGCCCCGCTTGGAGAAGTACGAGATCACACTCTGAGGGAGGGAGGGAGGGAGGGAGGGAGGAGAGAGAGGAGAGAGAAAGAGGGAGAGAGAGGGAGAGGGAGTCAGTGATGGAGATAGAGGGTGAGGGAGTCGAAGAGAGAGAGAGGGAGGGAGAAGGGAAGAGACAGTCACAGAGGGGAGAGAAAAAGAGAGAAAGAGAGAGAGGAGCGAGAGAGGGAGGGAGGGAGGCGAGAGAGAGAGAGAGGGAGGGAGAGAGGGAGGGAGGGGAGAGAGAGAGGGTGGGAGGGAGGAGAGAGGGATAGAGGGTGAGAGTGGGAAAGCAGGGAGTTCCTTTTGAGTAATGATTGGTTCAATGTTCAAATGCAGAACAGAAAACTTAATTATTTTGTATAGTTTACAAAAACATGAACAAGTGACGCTCTGAGAGAGGAAGCAGAAACAACACCTATGATTCCATATCCAAATACAGAAGGGTCTTATTGACTTTATTTAAAGGTTTATTCCATAGGAATGTGGACGTTGAACCCAGGTCTTGTTGGAGCCGGTGGGCTGAGCGAGGCGGCGGTCGTACCCGGCGGGACCACTGCTGATCCTTCAGAGACTTCAGGGTCCCGTTCCAGTGCAACAGCTGGAACACTGTCATCATCTCCTATACAGGGAGAGAGGGGGAGAGAGGGGGAGGGAGGGGGGAGAGGGGAGAGAGAGAGGGGGAGAGAGGGAGAGAGAGAGGGGGGAGGGAGGGGAGGGAGGGAGGGGAACGGGGAGGGAGGGAGGGGGGGGGAGGGAGGAGAGGGGAGAGAGGGGAGAGAGAGAGGGGAGCGAGGAGGGTAAGGAGGAGGAGGCGGGAGAGAGAGAGGAGAGAAGAGAGACCGAGAGAGAGAGAGGGGAAGGGAGGGGCAGAGGGAGGGGGGGAGGAGGGAGAGGGAGGGGAAAGGAGGGGGGAGGGAAGAGAGAGGGGGGGAGGGAGTGAGAGGGAGGGGGGACGGGAGGTCAGGGGGGGTGGAGGGAAGAGGGAGAGAGGGAGGAGGAGGGGCCAGAGTAAGAGAGATATGGGGAGGGAGGGAGGGAGGCGGAGGGGAGGGAGAAATGAGGGAGAGAGGGAGGAGGAAGAGGGGAGGGGGAGAGAGAGGGGGGAGAAAGAGAGAGAGGGGGAGAGAGGTTGAGAGTACAAAGGAACAAGGGTTTTCTTTAGAGTAAAGATTTGCATTGTAAACTGTGTAAACTATGTTACTTTAGCCCTGACAAAGATTAAGTATTAACTCTGAGCCAAGATTCAATTGGGTGCGTGCTTAGCTTGAAAAGATGTTCTAAATATTCAGACACCTGGTAGGCTTAACTGTCCCAGGTGCTGGCCAAAACACTGTCGAGCATGATATTAAGGTTTAAACAACTATCATTTCTGGATTAACTGTCCCTGCTATTATGTTTGTCATATTTACCTGTCCATTCATTTTCTAAATCCTTAAATCATGTCTAACGTGCGTCTGTGTGTGTGCGTGCGTTGATGCGTGTGTGTGTGTGTGTGCATGTGTGTGTTTTTGTGTGTCCGCACACTCGTGAGTGCACATGTGGGTGTAATGACAGGATTTGAATGCACCTATAGTGATGTCTTACAGTGTTTATCTTGGCCCTTTTTGCTTTAGGGTACAGCGGCGATAATTAAGCTGCTTCCTCAGGTCAATACACACGGCGAGGTTAATACACACGGCGAGCAGATGTGTTTGTGTTCCCCTGTGAGGCAGGAAGTTCTCCACACCCCTGACTCCATCAGAGGTGCCTGCTCTAAAGTTAAACATGGAGGCACTCCCACTCAGATTCAACAAATAGAGGAAGAGAGGCATCACATATAATGAGAGGCCCGGAGAGTGTAACCACGTGCACTGAAGTGGTTCGTGAGCTCCTGGGACGGTTCATTCAGTCATGTTGTCCGTCACACTCCATTTAACGCCTTCTTTACAATACAAAACCCACGTTGTTCCCAATTATTAACTCGATTATTAACTCAAACACGTTAACTCAGCCGTGTGACTGGTCACAAGGTCTGGGTGTCCTTGGAGTGCTACCAGAGTTCCACGTGACGCCAGGCGACGTGGGTAGGCGCCGAAGGTGGAGGTGAGGGCCTGTGCAAAGGTTCTCTACCTGGAACTCCAGCATGGTGCGCCCCCTGTAGGAGTGAAGCAGCAGGCTGTAGATGCCGATGCTGGTGCCGGGGTCACACGCGTCCTCCAAAGAGACCTGAGAGAGGGGCACACTTAGCATGAGATGACACTCGGAAATCACAGAGTAGAAACAGGATATGACCTCATCAATATAGCCCAAGAGTAGTACAGTTTCAACTACCTCATAGCTTAAAATAACCTGGGCATATCTGTAGTAAATTGCTGCATTATAATGATGGCAATAATAATAATAATTATTAAAATCACATCCTATTACTGATCAATTCTAGAAAAACAATATGCTGGCCAGCCGTCCCCCTCTCTTTGCTTACAGGAATCTTACTATTGACCCCCCCTGGACTCGTGTGTGTGCGTGTGTGAGTGAGTGAGTGAGTGAGTGAGTGAGTGTGTGAGTGAGTGAGTGAGTGAGTGAGTGAGTGAGTGAGTGAGTGAGTGAGTGAGTGAGTGAGTGAGTGAGTGAGTGAGTGAGTGAGTGAGTGAATGAGTGTGCGTGCGTGCGTGAGTGCATGCATACGTATGTGAGTGAGTGAGTGAGTGAGTGAGTGAGTGAGTGAGTGAGTGAGTGAGTGCGTGCATATGTATATGAGTGAGTGCGTGAGTGCATGCGTGTGTGAGACAGTGCGTATGTGCCTGTGTGTGTGCGTGTATCTGTGCGTGCCTGTGTGTGTGTGCGTGCGTATGTGCGTGTGTGTGTGCGTGCCTGTGTGTGTGCGTGCGTATGTGCGTGTGTGTGTGCGTGCCTGTGTGTGTGTGTGTGCGTATGGTGTGGGGGGGCTCACAGCGCTGTCGGCCGCCGCCTGCCTCAGGCTCTGGGAGATGAAGGGGGGGCTGATGTGACGCGACGGCAGCTCGTTCATCAGGGAGTTCATCAGCGCCACGCGGGCTGCATCCCGACGGGCCTCTGCCTGGGTCTCACACACCTAGGGGGAGGACGGGGGAGGAGAGGGAGGAGGGGGAGGAGAGAGGAGAGGAGAGAGGAGAGGGAGGAGGAGAGAGAGAGGAGAGGGAGAGGAGAGAGGGAGAGGAGAGAGAGAGAGGGAGAGAGAGAGAGAGAGGAGGAGAGAGAGAGAGAGAGAGAGAGAGGAGAGAGGGAGAGAGAGAGGGAGAGAGGGAGAAGAGAGGGAGGAGAAGAAAGAGAGGGAGGAGAGAGGGAGAGAGGAGGAGAGGAGAGAGAGAGAGAGAGAGAGAGAGAGAGAGAGAGAGAGAGAGAGAGAGAGAGAGAGGAGAGAGAGAGAGAGAGAGAGAGAGGAGAGAGAGGAGCAGAGGGAGAGGAGAGAGAAGGAGGAGAGGATGAAACGTAAAAGTATTTACAAAGAACATTCTAACAACAAGAGTTGACCAAAGTGCTGCACAGCATTAAACTAATGATGGAATTCCTAATAATATAATATAATATAATAATATAATATAATATATAGAGACAACATTAAACAATGAGAAGAGCAGATGGAAGAGAGAGGCAGATGGTCTGAGTCAAATGCCAGGGAGAAAGAAGCAGGTTTCCAGGTTGGATGTGACAAGGCTCAGATGTATTCGTAACATTACACTGCACACTTCTGCAAGTTCACAAGTGGTGATCATGGGATCAGTTCAATTAGGAACCAGATTAGCCCAAGAGATCAGAGCCGTAGTGAACCAACAGTAATCTGCCCTGAACTGGGGCTGGAGCTTCAGAAAACAGCCCAACCTTTGATGTGTGCGACTTCATATGGGATTGTGTGACTGCATGTGTCTATGTGTGTGTGTGTGTGTATGGATCAGTGTGTTTGTGTGTGTGTACTTGGGTCAGTGTGTATGTGTCCTCTGCACACTTAAACACCTAAACACAAGCAGTTGCAACCCATGCAGGGCTTCCCCAGTGTGGGTGGTGTTGAGAGGGAGGTGGAGGAGAGAGGAGAGAGAGTAGGAGGAGAGAGAGGTGGAGGGAGAGAGGAGGAAAGAGAGTAGAGGAGAGAGAGGTGAGAGAGAGAGAGAGAGAGAGAGAGAGAGAGAGAGAGAGAGAGAGAGAGAGAGAGAGAGAGAGAGAGAGAGAGAGAGAGAGAGAGAGAGAGGGGTGGAGGAGAAGGAGAGAGAGGTGGAGGAGAAGAGAGGAGAAGGAGAGAGGGGGAGGATGAAAACAGGCGTTGGGCGGTGTCAGTGAACGCACCCTGTAGTTCCCGAAGCAGCTCCCGCCCGGCAGGGTGACGTAGCAGACGTAGGGCGGGCCGGGGGTGGGGGCCGACTCGTACAGCAGCAGCAGGGGGCCCTGCTCCGCCCGGGGGTCCTCTGGCCCCCCCTCCGTCAGCGGGACGCTCTGCTTCTTCTGCCAGAAGTGGTGCAGCATGGCCACCACGTTCACTGGAGGGGCGGAGCTTAGAGTGAGGACCAATGGGAGGCCTGGCCACCACGTGGAGGGGCGGAGCTTAGAGTGAGGACCAATGGGAGGCCTGGCCACCACGTTCACTGGAGGGGCGGAGCTTAGAGTGAGGACCAATGGGAGGCCTTGGCCCCACCCGTTCACTGGAGGCGCTGGAGCTTAGAGTGCAGGACCAATGGGAGGCCTGGCCACCACGTCGTGGAGGGGCGGAGCTTAGAGTGGGAGACCAATGGGAGGCCTGGCCACCACGTTCACTGGAGGGGCGGAGCTTTAGAGCTGAGGACCAATGGGAGGCCTGGCCACCACGTGGAGGGGCGGAGCTTAGAGTGAGGACCAATGGGAGGCCTGGCCACCACGTTCACTGGAGGGGCGGAGCTTAGAGTGAGGACCAATGGGAGGCCTGGCCACCACGTTCACTGGAGGGGCGGAGCTTAGAGTGAGGACCAATGGGAGGCCTGGCCACCACGTTCACTGGAGGGGCGGAGCTTAGAGTGAGGACCAATGGGAGGCCTGGCCACCACGTTCACTGGAGGGGCGGAGCTTAGAGTGAGGACCAATGGGAGGCTGAGGGGGGGGGGTTGGGTGAGAGACTTCCAGGTTGGGAGAGTGACAGTGTAAAGCGTAATTGATGTCCAGAATATGCATTGTTTAGATACCTCACTTTCAAGTCTGCTGCACTAAATTCCAGACTAAATAGCAACATAAAACGTGAAACTATTTTCATTATGACACATGATCTGCAGTCGTGCTTTTGTTCCTGTGTTTCTGGGGATTAGTGTTAATGTTGTTCAGTGTGTGTGAGGCGATAAAGTTTCAGTGGAACGAGGTTCTCCGGAGGGTTTGTTTGAGCAGAGGTTAGTTCAGCGGGGGAACACCCTCACCGGTGCTCAGGTCAGCGTTTCCCGAGCCGTTGAGCCATTTGACCGTGAGACACATTCAACCTGAGATCCAGCTCTCCCAAAACCACAACCTTGATGTCAGCACACGCACGGGGCTCATCCAAAGAACCACAAGAATCAATCCAGGCATCGTCTTACCTTTATCGCCTTAATATCTCTTTATAGGAAAATGAGAAACCATATTTCCAACCACATAAGGAATGATGTAATCAGGGGAGTAGCACCAAATTCCTGGGCCCTCTATGCAAGAAGTCCTGATGGCCCCTAATGACATTTAGTCCCCAGCCTGTCCACCTTACACCCCCACGCCGACGGCTCTGGGTGTAATAACAAAGTAAAACAACACAGGTGCTTGATCGGGTGCTCGATGGGCCTTCCTCTCCGTTATGGTTGTCATCTCTCCTCCACTGGGCCGTGAGCAGCCTCTCCGGCCGTCACGGCGTACTCACGGTGTACTCACGGTGTACTCACGGTGTGCTCACGGTGTACTCACAGCGTGCTCACGGCGTACTCACGGCGTACTCACGGCGTACTCACGGCGTACTCACGGCGTACTCACGGCGTACTCACGGTGTACTCACGGCGTACTCACGGTCTTGAGGGGAGCTGCCGCTCTCGCTCTTCAGCAGGTGGGACATCATGATGTTCTCCTGCATCTCCTCCGGGCTCACCATCGCTGCTCCGGCCTTCCTCATGTCTGCCCTCACGGCCGCGTCCCGACCGGCTCAGTCCCCTCCTCTCTCCTCGTCTCCTCACCTCGTCTCCTATCCTTGTCTCCTCGTCTCCTCTCCTCTCCGTCGGGCGTCCACAGCAGAGGCAGCGCGGGCAGCTCTCATCGCCTACAGACCGGGGTGGACTGCGGCTGCAGAGGGGCTTGTCTCAAATCCTCTGGACTCCTCGATGCTCGCCCTCAACTTGTATCCCACCCCCTCCGCTCTCTCCCCCTCTCCCCACTACTGTGTGAACGTCTCCCTGGTCAGCCCCTCTCTCCCCCTGCCTCCCCTCTCTCCCCCCCTCTCCTGTGTGAACGTCTCCCTGGTCAGCCCCTCTCTCCCCCTGCCTCCCCTCTCTCCCCCTCTCTCCTGTGTGAACGTCTCCCCGGTCAGCCCCTCTCTCCCCCTGCCTCCCCTCTCTCCCCCTCTCTCCTGTGTGAACGTCTCCCCGGGGGCTCCTCCTGCGATGCGGACCACCTTTGTCCCCCATTCTACCAATTAGCTCCGAGGGCCCCCCTCTCTCATTCTACACACACACACACACACACACACACACACACACACACACACTGGCAAACGCCCGCTTGTCTTTCGCTTGCACTCTCCCACCCACCGACACACACACCACACACACACACACACACACACTGAGGTCCTCCACTGGAATGCAGGCCCCCCCGGCCCCCCCCTCCGTCCTTTGCAGTGTGCAGCTGGCTAATCCCGGAGCCGAGTCACAGTTAAACAGGCATGGCCCCTGGTGAACCCTCGGCATGGAACACATTAGCCCCGGGACGATGAAGCTACTTGATAATAAACAGTTCACCAGCGGACACACCGTTAATATACCTCCAGCGTCCACTGCTGCTCCTCCTACAGGGGTCTGGGACCGGGGGGGGGGGGGCCTGGTGTTGACTGTTCACACACTTGCCTTTGCTCCGCGAGGCCGCGGTGCAACTCGATTCACCCCCCCCTAGGTATGAATGGTCATTGTTCCGCTCTGAATCAGCCGCTTCTCAAAGCCCCTCACACGTTAATGAACAGCAGTGAGGGGGAGTGGGGGGTTCCTAAGCTCCCGGGGTCCGTCCCGAGCGACGCGGTGTGTGTGTGTGTGTGTGTGCCGATGCGCTCCGGAGGGAATCAGCATATCTTTTGGGGGCCGCTGCTCTGAGGCCGATGGCGTCGGGGTGTCACATCTTCCTGCAAGTTGCTTGGTTCGCAAGGGTGGCGGTGTGGCGGTGTGGCGGTGTCCTCCCTTTCAGACGCTTGTCGATTGTCGGGGAGCTTGGTGCCGGTGGCACCCCGCTGAGATGAAAGGTCTCCCAGGGGCTGACCGTGGCATGCACGTCGGGGGGCCGCACGGGTCCCCCCCCGGGGGAACCAGGTCAGGTGTTTGCCATGCAACAGGACCAGCCTTTTGTTTAGTGCAACACATTTTTATTTATTTCAAACCACATTTTATTGTCATGCGGCCACATTTGTATAAATGGTAGTTATTTACAACCCCTTTTTTTAATATGATGTCACACCCCTCCCCACCGCCCCTGGGGGGTTCTGCCTGGCCGGCTCGGCTGAATGGTCGACCTTTATACCGACTCACAACCCCCCCCACCCCCCCCGAGGGGCGCCCCCCACCCCCACCCCGAGGGCGCGCCCCCACCCCCCCCCCGAGGGGCGCCCCCACCCCCTCAGCCCCAGAAGGAGTCGCACTCCAGGCTGGACTTGATGACGCCGTCCGTCTCCCTCCGCGCCTTGGTCTGCAGGCTGGCCTCCCCCTTCTGCAGGCGCCTCCTCTGGGCCGACTTCTGCTGCTTCCCCAGCTGACGGCGCACCTTCTGACGCACCACCTCCTGCAAGAGGACGCAAGAGGCACCACCCTTAACAGTGTCACACAGCACCACCTTTATACAGTGTCACACAGCACCACCTTTATACAGTGTCACACAGCACCACCTTTATACAGTGTCACACAGCACCACCTTTATACAGTGTCACACAGCACCACCTTTATACAGTGTCACACAGCACCACCCTTATACAGTGTCACACAGCACCACCTTTATACAGTGTCACACAGCACCACCTTTATACAGTGTCACACAGCACCACCTTTATACAGTGTCACACAGCACCACCTTGTGCTGTGGGGAGGTGTGGGGTGTGTGTGCGTGTCAGCGTGCTGTGTGGTTGTGCGTGTCGTCGGCGTGTGCGCGGCGACTCACGGGCGGTATGGTGGAGCAGCTGCCCACGCTGCCCGCGGTGCCCTCGCTGTCGGTCCTCCTGCGGTGCTCGTTGAGGTGCAGCAGGCTGTCTGCGTCTCTGCAGGAGGGGGACACACGGGGTCAGCATTCACAACGCAACCCCCACCACTACTGTAGACGGACAGCACGGTCCCCAGGCACACAGCGCGGGACGGTCCGGGTGGGGGACCTCGGCTGGTTTTCAGCCGGTTACCTGAACGGTTTGAACTCTCTGTTGGCGGCCGACAGGTCCAGCAGCTCCGGACACTGGTCCTCCTCCTCTCCTCCACCTCCTCCTCCTCCACCCAGACCACCAGCCTCTTCTCTCCCCTCCTTCGCTTCTTCCTCTTCAGCGCTGCAGACCGCCTGTACCGCCTCCGGTTCCACTTCCTGTCCCGCCTCCTGTTCCACTTCCTGTTCCGCCTCCATGTTCCACTTCCTGCTCTGCCTTCCTCTCCGGCACCAATTGCGCCTCCTTCTCGTCTTCTTCTTCTTCTCGGGTCTCACCCTCCTTCTCTTCTGCGTGCCGTGAGTCCGTCTGTGTCTCTCCGAGTTTCAGCCCGTCCAGTTCCAGCATGACGTGTTTGTATTCCTCCATGTCGACGCCTTGCCCCTCTCCATTCTCCGACTCCCCTTCCTCCTCCTCCTCCTCCTCCTCCTCGTCTTCGTCGTCGTCGTCCTCCTCGCTCTCGGGGCCGGCGGGGTGCAGCAGCTCTCCGTCCCGCTCCATCTCTTTGGTGAAGCCGCTGGCTGAGATCTCAACGTCCAGACAGCAGGACCGCCTGTAGAGCACAGAACAACACAACTGATGGGTCAGTGTTGCTCCCATTTGGTTAAAACCACTGGTTTACAGACAGAGGCACTGGTTTACAGACAGAGGCACTGGTTTACAGACAGAGACACTGGTTTACAGACAGAGGGACTGGTTTACAGACAGAGAGACAGTGGTTTACAGAGAGAGAGACACTGGTTTACAGGCAGAGAGACAGTGGTTTACAGAGAGAGAGACACTGGTTTACAGGCAGAGAGACAGTGGTTTACAGAGAGAGAGACACTGGTTTACAGAGAGAGAGACACTGGTTTACAGACAGAGGCACTGGTTTACAGGCAGAGACACTGGTTTAGAGACAGAGACACTGGTTTAGAGACAGAGGGACTGGTTTAGAGGCAGAGAGACAGTGGTTTACAGAGAGAGAGAGACAGTGGTTTACAGAGAGAGAGACACTGGTTTACAGAGAGAGAGACAGTGGTTTACAGGCAGAGACAGTGGTTTACAGGCAGAGAGGCAACACGTGTTACAGTCAGTTGGTCACCTGATGTCTTTGAAGGTCGGGTACAGCTCACTCTCATAGTTGTAACGTTTTGCGAAGTAATCTCGGATGCATTTGACATCTCGATCGAAGTACCTGGAAACCAAAACGTCAAAGAGAGAGGCATGAGGTCACATGCAATCTCCCGATAGGGCGAACATGAATGATGTCATGAGGGCGGGACGGACCACTCGGCATTGAAGTGGGACGTGGAAATCATCTGGGGGAAGTCGATCATGGTCACATGGTCGGTGTCGTCCAGCATCAGGTTGAACTCGTTAAAGTCTCCGTGGATGAGGCCGTGGTTGGCCAGCTTGACGATGAGCTCCATGATCTCGCTGTACAGACCGGGCGGATCCTGCAGCTCCCGGATCTGACACCTAGGGGGCGACAAAACGTCAGGAGAAAGGCTGTAAATAACCATTTCCTGGCAACCCAAAACTTCAGCCGTTGGAGGGCGATAGGAGTCCTTATGTACCTAAAAAGTCCTTAAAATCCTATGTTTTTAAAATGTTGTTCATTTAAGTTGAGATTTGGACCCGGCTCCATACACAGCACTAGGATGTACCACACTATTATGCTGCTTCTAATCCAACATAAGATGCTAAGATGCCTTTAAGCCACAGAAGGGCTGTTTTAAAGGCAGGTTGTTTGTTTACACACATTGGATATCCGTTGATAAGCTCCATCACCACAGCGTGTCTGTTGTAGTCCACTGGTCTTGGGACAGGGAAGCCGCGCTCATACAACACCTGAGGACGAGACACCCGATCATTAACACACTGCAGTGGATTGACCACAACAGACTCAGACGTGGGCTGCCTCCTCAAATCAATCTTTTTAATAAAAGGGCCAACATCAATACAGGCTGCTTACCAAAGGGACCAACACAACAAAATCAAGGAAATAAGTTTGGAATAAAAGTAACAAAGACATCATAGAGGAACATTCGAGAACTAAGGAATACATGAGGTGATAAACTCAGAAGGGACGGGATGGGATTGGGAGAAGGCGAACCAAAAGGAGTGAAGGAGATGTTTCCTCCGTGAATCACCTTCATGTAGGCGTACTCCTTCATGGCGGAGAGCCGGGAGAGGTAGAGCCAGGAGATGTTCTTCCGGTGCTTGTGGTAATCCCTCTTGTTCTTGAGGTTCCTGAAGGACGTTCTCCCCAGTCTGTGGAGCTTCATGGCGTACTGCTCCCCCTCAGGACTGGCGACGATGTAAATATCTACGAGGGAACGGGTGGGGAAGGGATTTCCAGGTCTTCTACACAATGTTCTCAAACTGTATCTGTGACATTGTAATAACAATTGTGTAATTGTTGTATCATATAGAGTGCTGGAGAATATCTAGAAATATCATTTGATTTATAGTGATTATTGGCTAAGTAATGATCCCTTGAACGGTGGGGTCCCTTGTCGGATTGCCTTGATCATTGTGAAACTAACTCTGGGTTCGGCATCTCTAGACGTACCTGACTCCTTCCCGACGCCCATCTGGTTGCCCACAGAGAGCAGCACCTCTCTGGCACACATGGTCTTCAGCGCCAGGTAGTCGTAGCCCCCGTAGTTCAGCCGGTAACCGTGCACGGCTGGGGAACACAACAACAAAACTTTTCAATATCTTCAGTTGCACTTCTTTGTATTTGGTCCATCTTGAGCCTCTTGTGTGAAAGGATATTCAAGGAGAAGGGTTCCAGAATGATGTGCATGCTCTCACTCTTTGTGTGTTCGTAGGACAGGAGTTTGTGTTTCACGAGTTCTCTTAAGATCTTGTTGCAGCCCCCGTGCTTCAGGCTGGCGATGGAGGCCAGCAGACTGACCGGAACGATTTCATGGTTTTTCATTCCCATCTCCACCTGTTCGCACAGAACACAGACGTTAGATGTGTGGCCCAGTAATCGGAATACCAGGACAGGGAATTGGACTATCACAGCATGAATGAAAGGCGAGTAAAGAGCCAAGACATTATATTCAAAATCACTCTATACACAATAATGCAACAAATATCAGTTAGTATCATGAGGTAGACATGATTACCAGTTGATGTACTATATTGAAACTGCAACTTCATATATAGCCATTGCTGTAAATTCAACACACACACACACACACACACACACACACACACACACACACACACACACACACACACACACACACACACACACACACACACACACACACACACACACACACAGCAATAGTCCTGCAACATGGTGTATAGTAGTGTTTAGTATTAGTAGTGTAATATAGTGTATAGTATTAGTAGTGTATGGTATCAGTAGTGTATATAGTGTATAGTATTAGTAGTGTTTTCAGCAGTTATTGTCAGTAGTGTATAGTATACTGTATTATACGGTAGCATTAGTAGTATATATAGTAGGCTGGGATGGACAGTCACAGACTCTACACTACTACACACGAACACAACAGCTGATTGTACAGATTCTCACCGCGGTCAGGACCCGGAAGTCATCCCGGGACAGGTACCGGAGAACCACGACGTTTAGTTTACCCATGTTTAAAGAACCAAACACGGAGCAGATTATACGATGTTTTTAACTCGGAGGCAGCTCCACATTTTTTATAAACACACGTTTTCCAGCCGGAGGTTGAAGGACAGGAAGTGACGCCCCACGTGGGATCCGGTTCAGTTTGCCGGCGAAAAGGACCAATGCTGTTTTATTTATTAGAGTTAGTTGTGTTATATATCATATTGACCATATACTCCAAATTGTATCACATAATAAGATTATTTAACTAGTGAAGATAAAAAAAAAATCGTGAGTGGGAAAAATAAGAAAAATGTCATATCTTTATTTGATGGTATTGGATATACTATAATATATCAAATGCTGAAAATTAATTGTAATATACAAAATACTAGAAATAGAAGATATTTACTGGCTATTCGCTTACTAACGTAGCTAGTGAGTTAGTTATGTAAAGAAGGTTTTAACATTAGTGTCATCATGTGTGGCACAACGTGTTTAGTGACCGGCCCTTCACTGCCCCCTTGTGGTACATTCTCATATTACCCTGATGAAGGCATTGGATGTAATCAGATTAATAATACATAAGAACAAATACAAATGATTTGATGCGGACTCATTTCCACTCCCAATGAGGAGACAGGCCGAGACAGGGAAAATGTAACAAAAGCAAGTAAAAAGTAGAAAAATGGATGCATAAAGAAAAGCATTTTTGGACTCAGTGAGGCAAAGGCAATCAAAAAAAACGAAATAGGTACCCGCCCAAGGCATGGAAACAGATAGTTACAGAAGTTGAATACAGTAATTTCATGAATTCTAATATTTGAATAGGTGTAAATATAGAAAGACATAATATACATACAATAATACATTTTAATTTGTGAGTTTAGAACTATTTTGTGCACTGCATGCTTCAAAGGATGCCCTGTGTGTGCCCCTGGGGGGTTAAGGATTTACTGGCAGGTCTCTGTTGCCATAGCTGCTGGTTTCTGGGCATTCCTCGGGCAGGTAGGTTCCAAACTCTGTGTTTACCCCAGACTGCCCCGTGCCAGACAGACAGGGGTCTGTTCAGCTCTCAAAGCACACACACACACACACACACACACACACACACACACACACACACACACACACACACACACACACACACACACACACACACACACACACACACACACACACAACACACACACACACACACACACACACACACACACACACACACACATATGGTCACACAACACACATATGGTGTCACACAACAAACACACACACATATGGTCACACACACACACACACACACACACACACACACACACACACACACACACACACACACACACACACACACACACACACACACACACACACACACATATAATCACACAACATACACACCCATATGGTCCCACAACTCACATATGGTCACACAAGAGGCACACACACACACACACACACACACACACACACACACACACACACACACACACACACACACACACACACACACACACACACACACACACACACACACACACACACACACACACACACACACACACACACACACACACACAACCACGTCCTGTCAATGTTGGCTCAGTGGAATGCCTCCATTGGTTTATTTAACTGATGATTTCTGCGTTACCTTGAGGGGCTGGTCCAGGAGGAGTGTGCATGAGAGGGAGTTTGATCGTGTGTGTGTGTGTGTGTGTGTGTGTGTTTGTGGTTTAATTTATATGTGTGTCTGGCTGTGAGAGGGATGATCATATATGTCTGTTTGTGTGTGAGAGACTTTGATGATATGTGTGTGTCTGGGTGAGTGTAAGTGTGTGTGAGAGTGAGAGTGTTTGATCATATACGTAGGTCTTTGTGTGTGTATATGTTTGTGTATGTTGCTGTGAGAGTGTTTGATCATATATGTGTGTGTGTGTTTGTGTGTTTGTGTGTGTGTGTGTGTGTGTGTGTGTGTGTGTGTGTGTGTGTGTGTGTGTGTGTGTGTGTGTGTGTGTGTGTGTGTGTGTGTGTGTGTGTGTGTGTGTGTGTGTGTGTGTGTGTGTGTGTGTGTGTGTGTGTGTGTGTGTGTGTGTGTGTGTGTGTGTGCATGTGTGTGTGTGTGTGTGTTTGTGTGTGTGTGTGTGTCTGTGTGCGTGTGCCACTGAGTGAGCATATGGGCCTGAATGTATTTGCATAATTGTGCTG
>OLKM01001183.1:12500-15000 GCA_900291075.1 Melanogrammus aeglefinus | reverse complement strand
TTACAAGTGAACCGAGGGGCTTTCCACACTTGATTGGAAGCGGGGTGCAAAGCATTTATTTCCAGAGATCTGTGAGAGACGTTTGAATGTACTTCCCCTCCGTGTATTATGTAAATCTGCACCATGTTCACTTTCAGTGCTGCAGTCATCAATTTTGTTCCAAAGAACCTCCAAATTGAATTTATGAGTGTCTAAAAAATTAAACTCGTCCACCGGCGACAGCATTTTTCTCACAAAATCAATTTGGTCTGAAGGCAATAAAGTCTAATTCCAATGTGATGGCTGAAGTGTAAGAAGTTCCACAGTGCATTAGATTTGAATATATTACCTTTAATATCAAAGTAAGTCCATATGTGCAGCTTCCCACTACACACAGATTTAGAATATAAGAAGCCCGCAGACACATTTGCATGGCGCACTCAGCAAACAATCAGCTGGGAAGATATCCAGAGATAGACAGAGTGTGCGGTGTGTGTCAGTCCATCTGTGTGTGTAAATGAACGTGTGTCTTCCTGTACAGGACCACTCTGCTCCTGTGGACCAGCGGGAATGAGATGTGGGGGATGTTCAGACAGAGCTTCCCTGGTAATGAGGTCGGGTCGGACATGAATGCAAATGAAAGCTAATGTACACAGAGGCAACTCCACGTGGCCTTGAAGGGTTTAATAAAGTCGGATCCTGAATCCAAAGCAGTGGAGATGAGACCGTAGGCCGAGGGTGATGCGAGGCCAGCGCGGCGATGAAGAGCGGAGCTGTCGGTCTGGCTGCTGGAATATCGGCATGCAGTTTTACTTTGCTTGTAAGTTGAATTTATCAAGCGAAAAGTAACTATGTGTGTGTGCCTGTACATTTAGAGGCGGTGTGTGTGTTTGTGTGTGTGTGTGTGTGTGTGTGTGTGTGTGTGTGTGTGTGTGTGTGTGTGTGTGTGTGTGTGTGTTGTGTGTGTGTGTGTGTGTGTGTGTGTGTGTGTGTGTGTGTGCATGTGTTTAGTGAATGTGTGTGAGGGAAAGGGAAACATGAGTGATGCAACGAAAGCCTTTTTCAGATAATAACATGCCACAGTGATAGAGAGGGCCAGCTAACTAATAGGACTTCCTAGATGATCCTCTCCTTCCACCCTGTAACACATTAAACACACACACACACACACACACACACACACACACACACACACACACACACACACACACACACACACACACACACCACACACACACACACACACCACACACACACACACACACACACACACACGCACACACACACACACACACACACCCCCTTCCGCTCTCGCTCTCTCTTGTGCTGCCTGTCACACGGTTAGTAATAGGATCACTGGGAGATAGGCCCTGCATCCGTCAAAGCGTGAGTGCAAGTCTGTGGCTCTCACACAAAGCGGGGCGCAGCCACACGCACATCCTCCGCGCCGATCACATGGGGATGTGTCACAGGGGCTCTCCGGCCGGCCTCTTTATCTCCCCGCTCCCGCACGCCCGCTAGACATCAGCCACTTCTCTGTGTGTTTGTGCGTGCGGGTGCATGCGTGGGTTTGTGTTCGTGCGCGTGTCCCACGTGCGAGTGCGAGTCTTAAGTGTATCTGTGTGTCGGCTTTAATAGCATTAACTCCTGCGAGCGTGAAATGAGTCGGGCCCGCGCTATCTGTCTTTAAGGGGCAGGCTGTTAGACCCGAGTGGGCTGATGGATGTTGCTGGCCCGCAGTCGGCACAGTGGATGGACCTGTTAGTGGGAGCCCAGGCCGCAGTGCTCCTCTGCTCCTCTTGGGCTCGCTCGTCATAAATGGGTCCTGTGCTTCTCGGTTCCTTATCTTATATCTTTGTTATCTTCTTACTGTCATTTGTTTCACAGTTGTAGTAAATGGGATAGGAGTATAAAATGCGGTGCAGAGACAGTTTATGAGTTGGTACCTCTTTTGTCAAACATATTTAAAAGTGATAAGGTCAATGGAGCGCGTCTCATGGTGGAGGTACTGCACTGGTATGTTCAGCGTATCAAAACAGATCCTTGATGAACCGGAACATGAGCTTCATCACGGTACAAAGGAGCCGTCCACCTTTGTTCTGCTAGTTAGCAGTGAGAGCCCGGCTGTAACATTGATATACAGTATGCAAAACAGGAATTATTTATCAATCCTGTGGAGCAATCAATACAAAAAAGAGCAGTTTCAAAGGCTTACCACATCATCTAGCCTTCATTAGCAGGATGTGTGTGTGTGTGTGTGTGTGTGTGTGTGTGTGTGTGTGTGTGTGTGTGTGTGTGTGTGTGTGTGTGTGTGTGTGTGTGTGTGTGTGTGTGTGTGTGTGTGTGTGTGTGTGTGTGTGTGTGTGTGTGTGTGTGTGTGTGTGTGTGTGTGTGTGTGTGTGTGTGTGTCTGTGTGTCTGTGTGTGTCTGTGTGTCTGTGTGTGTGTCTGTGATCAATACCAGAGACTAGGTACCAAGGTACCATGTGAACTCCCCCTGGTAGTTTGGATTCTCTCTTTCT
>OLKM01001183.1:5000-7500 GCA_900291075.1 Melanogrammus aeglefinus | reverse complement strand
TCTTTCTGTCTGTCTGTCTGGTGTCAGCCTGTCTGTCAGTTCTCTGCCTGTCTGTCCCTTCTCTGCCTGTCTGTGTGGTGTCAGCCTGTCTGTCTGGTGTCAGCCTGTCTGTCTGGTGTCTGTCTGTGTGGTGTCAGCCTGTCTGTCTGGTGTCTGTCTGTCTGTCTGGTTTCAGCCTGTCTGTGTGGTGTCAGCCTGTCTGTACCCCTCCTGTCTGACTGTCTGTCCGTTCTCTGCCTGTCTGTCTGGCGTCAGCCTGTCTGTCTGGCGTCAGCCTGTCTGTCTGGCGTCAGCCTGTCTGTCTGGTGTCAGCCTGTCTGTCTGGTGTCGGTCTGTCTGTACCCCTCCTGTCTGTCTGACATGTGTTCATGTTACCGTCTCTCTCTCCTCGTCCATCACTCTGAGTTCCAAGCAGGGGGGGGGTGTGTGTGTTTGTATGAGAGTGTGTGTGAGTGTGTGTGAGTGTGTGAGTGTGTGAGTGTGCATGTGGTGGGGGGGGGAGGGTGGATGGCTGGTCATGGCGTGTGTGGGGGTGTGTGTGTGTGTGTGTGTGTGTGCTTGTGTGTGTGTGTGTGTGTTGGGGGGATGGTTATGGGCTTTTATGTGTGTGTGTGTGTGTGTGTGTGTAGGTGTGTGTGTGTGTGTGTGTGTGTGTGTGTGTGTGTGTGTGTGTGTGTGTGTGTGTGTGTGTGTGTGTGTGTGTGTGTGTGTGTGTGTGTGTGTGTGTGTGCTTGTCAGAGAAAGAGTGGATTTGAAAATACATCAAAATCCAAAAGGGTGCATTATGACCAGGTGTCGGTCCATCTGCGCTGCTGCTGCTCTTTATCTCCTCCTCTTCCTGGCTCTCTCTCCCTCTCTTTATTCCTCACTCTGTGTGCCCCCCTCTCTCTCCCTTTCCCTCTCTCTTTGTCCTCTTTCAAACAGACAGACAGACACACATCCAATTACACACAGCCTCACAGTCACACACACACATACAGACACACACACATACAGACACAAACACACACACACATACAGACACACATACACACACACACACACACACACACACAGACACACACACACACACACACACACACACACACACACACACACACACACACACACACACACACACACACACACACACACACACACACACACACACACACACACACACACACACACACACACACACACAGACCACTTCATCACATTTTCAGTGAGTTGGCCATGGGGCAGAGAGATATTACAATGAGGATGGGTTTGTGTGTAAAGAACGAGAGAGAGAGAGAGAGAGAGAGAGAGAGAGAGAGAGAGAGAGAGAGAGAGAGAGAGAGAGAGAGAGAGGAGAGAGAGAGAGAGAGAGAGAGAGAGAGAGAGAGGGAGAGAGAGAGTGAGAGAGAGACGGAGAGAGACTGAGACGGAGAGAGACTGAGACGGAGAGAGAGAGAGACGAGAGAGAGAGACTGAGAGAGAGAGAGAGAGACGGAGTAGAGAGAGAGAGAGAGAGAAGGAGACACGGAGAGAGAGGAGAGAGAGAGAGAGAAGAAGAGGAGAGAGGGAGAGAGAGAGTGAAGAGAGAGGACGGAGAGAGACTGAGACGGAGAGAGACTGAGACGGAGAGAGAGAGAGACGGAGAGAGAGAGAGAGAGAGAGAGACGGAGAGAGACTGAGAGGGAGAGAGAGAGAGATACAGAGAGAGAGAGAGAACAGAGAGAGTGAGAGAGAGAGAGAGACAGCGAGAGGTAGAGAGAGAGAGAGAGAGAGAGAGAGAGAGAGAGAGAGAGAGAGAGGAGAGAGGTAGAGAGGTAGAGAGAGAGAGAGAGAGAGAGAGAGAGGGAGAGAGAGAGGAGAGAGAGAGGGAGAGAGAGAGTGAGAGAGAGACGGAGAGAGACTGAGACGGAGAGAGACTGAGACAGAGAGAGAGAGAGAGGGAGAGAGACTGAGAGGGAGAGAGGAGATACAGAGAGAGAGAGAGAGAGACAGAGAGATGGAGAGAGAGAGACAGCGAGAGGTAGAGAGAGAGAGAGAGAGAGAGAGAGAGAGAGAGAGAGAGAGAGAGAGAGAGAGAGAGAGAGAGAGAGAGAGAGAGAGAGAGAGAGAGAGAGAGAGAGAGAGAGAGGGAGAGAGAGAGGAGAGAGAGAGAGAGAGAGAGAGACAGAGAGAGAGAGAGAGAGAGAGAGAGAGAGAGAGAGAGAGAGAGAGGGAGAGAGAGAGAGAGAGAGAGACGGACGGATAGATGGACGAACAGCCAGCCACAAAGATAATCCTGACTGTTTGTTACTGAGACAACATTTTTTCATGAGGGACCACAGAAAAAAACAGGAATTCAATTAATCTCCTAAAGTCCCCCGTAGAGCATCCGGACTGGTCGTTTTTATTTTGGTAGTTTAGTATTAATTGGCCGACCTTGTGTGAGCGCAGTGTGAGTGTTGTTGTGGTGAACTGAACCCAGAGAGCCGGCAGGGGAGCGGGCTCACGCTACGGTGAATACCTCCGCCGTTTGAATTAAAAA